>JARFJB010001166.1:3712500-3775000 GCA_036346205.1 Vesta saturnalis
TATAAAATCATTTCTCGAAATCTTTGCACTGGGATGCTTAGCCTTATAAATGCAATAGGCATTTATAATTGAAATATTCAATAAATTTTAGAATATTACCATCGGCCAACGGCGTGTATTTCTTGCGACATTATATCTTTCACAAACCTGGTCCTCCACTAAATCAACACCACTTTTGGTTTTGTTATAACAGGTTATAATTTCCGGCTTTTTCATATCTCCCGATTCCAGATCAATTGCATCGTTCAGGTGCATTGATGAAACCAAAATCACTGCCTTACTTTTCTTTGTACAGTATGATACCATAGTACAATTTTCGTGATAACCAAAAATTTAGGATTTTATGTCTCTTTCTTTTCTTGGTAAAAATTCTAAAGGTATCTCGCGTTGATTTTTTCGTAATGTACCAACATGGCTCAACTTTTTCTCTCGTAATAATTTTTTTACGAGCGGTATACTCGAAAACCAATTGTCGCCGGTTATGTTTCGATTGGTTCCTTCAACCGGCTGCTCTAACCTAATAACAATTTGCCCTTTGAATTATCCCAAATTTTATGTAAATTTTTTCTCGAACTTCTTAGAGCTCCAATCAAAACTACAATACCAATGAATGCGCTAACTTCTCTTTCATCTGTCAGTCTAGCGTACCTTTCTCTTACACACATTTGTCGAATTTTTTCGATGTATATGTTTGTTGATATTGTTATCATTCGAATAACAGTATCCGTCAAAAATAGTTTGAGACATTCTATTTCTGACGTTACATTACACGCATCACCTTTAGGACCAGGAATAAAATTTATTATATTGTGAGCACGAGTACGCTCTTTCAGATTGGGTATATTTTTCATCCACTTTGCCGTTTTGTCCTTTCCTATACAATATTTTCTAGAAACGTTTTCGGTATCTTCATCGTATTCTATCTCGTCATCTTCAGATAAAATATCTTGCTCCGATTCTGTGCCGTGTTCTGACCTTTCAACAAAATCTACCTCCGCTTCATGATTTTCTTCATCGTCATCTAGTAAATCCTCCTCTTCACTTTCTGATTACTCGAACCATTAGAGCCACACAGCCGGGTCTTGAGTCGCCTCGATGCGACGTTTTTTTGATTCAGACTTATTTCAGTCTAAAATGTTTCAAATCTAAGAAACACACTAAAGATTTGTGACTAATATGACTTACCAAACTTAATTTGGTAAAATATCGAAGCACAAAAAAAAAAACTCGCGTGTTCAGGCGCACGGACTACAATCGTAGTCCAACGGTATTTATTTTATAATAAATTGACACAACTGCACTGTATCGAGTGGTTTGACGTACTGAAGTTTACGCCAAGGTATAATAGACAGCTACCGAAAAAGCCGCTTGCGTAAATTGTTCCTGCTCCCAGCTGTAACAAAGTCTATAAGCGTGGACTACGATCGTAGTCCACGCGCCTAACGGAGGGCTAATTTGGTGTCCTGTATCTAAATGATGTGCAGCTAAAGACGATGAAGAATTGTGCTGCTTAATTGCTAGTTGGTGTACATCGGCTCTCGCATATAATATTCTGTTAGTTTGTCCTATATAAGTTCTTCGACAGTTGTTGCACGGTATCTCATACACTCCTTGGCTTTCATTCGGAATTTTGTCTTTGGGGTTTCTTAAAAGTTGGGACAAAGTTGAGTGTGGTTTGAATACCGGTCTGAAGTCGTTTTTGGGAAACTTCTTTGCTATTCTGTCTGTAATTCCTTTTATATAAGGTAGAATAACATGAATCTTTCGTTCATTGTTTGACAAGTTATTATTTCTTGGTCTTCTTATTTCGTTGGTAATTTTCAATATTTCTTGACCTTTGTATCCATTTTGAACTAGTATTTTATCAATAGTCTTCATCTCTTCCGTTTTAGAATTTTGGTCATATAAGTGGTAAGAGCGATATATCAAGGATTTCATAACGCTACGTAATTGACCAGGATGGTGATGCGAAAGAGAGTTCAAGTATCTATTCGTATGTGTTGGTTTTCGATAAACTTTGTGTGTAAATTTACCATTAGGAAGTCTTGTTATTAGGGTGTCCAAAAAAGGGAGTGAATTATTTTCTTCAACTTCCATAGTAAATTTGATGTTGTCGTGAATGTTTTTTTTTTTTATGATTGTGGACCTGAACAGGCTAAATAAGGCCTATCGTGCTAAATCACTCAGGAACACTTAGTAGGATGGATAGAGGGATAATGAATTGCCAATAGATGCCTATGAACAGCTACCTTAAATTTGCTCGTATCATAAGTGAGAGGAAAACAGGAACTAGGGAGACCATTCCAGAGTTTAGAAGCCGTGTAGAAAAATGTGGATTGCGCCCGTTTGGTACGACAAGTGGAGATTTGTACTGCATACTGATGATGTGAATGAGCGAACCGAGTGTTTCTCGCAAAGATAGCCGGAGATGGTATCAAAGAATGTAATTCACCAGCACAATAGCCGTTGTAATAACGATAATACAAAGAAAGAACTGAAACCATCCTTCTATGCTCAAGGGACTGCATGTGAGAAGTTAAGGACGGGTCATTTATAAGACTAATCGCTCTCTTTTGAATACGATCAACGATATCGAGAGCGTATTGGGGAGCACTAACCCAAAGGTGAGAATTATATTCCAGATGGGCCGAATTTGGGCCTTATACAGCAGAAGGAGTTGTCGAGAGGTAAAGTACTGCTTAGACCTGTGCAAAAAGCCTATTTTACGAGCAGCTGTTTTGGTAGCTGACAAAAGATGGTCAACCCATGAGAGATTTGAAGATACAGTCATACCCAACAGAGTAATAGAGTCTGAAAACTTAAGAACTGAGCCATTCATACTTACAACAGGAAATGATCGATCTTTTTTGGCGGACATAAGGCAACACTGAGTTTTGTTAGCATTAAATTTAACTAGATTATTGTTGTTAATATGTCCTAGAAAATGGTTCAAGTTTCCTTTTCCATGGGGTCAAACTACAAATGTGTCGTCAACATAACGAAACCAACATTTATGTTTTAAATCTGCAGAATTTAAAGCAATGGTTTCAAAATGTTCCATATATACATTCGCAAAAGCTGGAGAGAGTGGCGAGCCCATAGGTGTTCCTTGAATTTGCTTGTAGAATTGTCCTTTGTATGTAAAATAGGTTGAGTGCATGCAGTGGTTTATCAATTTGAGTATGTCTTGGTTTATTGAGTGTTTTTCTTCTAGAATTTTCATCGTGTCTTCAATAGGTATTTTGGTGAAAAGTGACGTTATGTCGAAGCTAACTAAAATGTCATTTGGAGCCAAGGGTACAATTTTGAGTTTGTGTAGAAAATCATAAGAGTTTTGATGTAGGATACAGCATTTTCACAAATCGGTTGAATAACTTTGGCTACATAACGAGCAAGGTCATGAGTCGGAGAATTGAATGCACTGACGATAGGGCGTAATGGCCAGTTTTCCTTATGTATTTTTGGGAGTCCGTATATTTTGGGGATTCTTGAACTTTTCTCTCTTCCAAGAGAGAAGAGTTCAAGAATCCCCAGAATGGCAGACTGGCTGTCCAATTTGTATCAATAAATCGTTAACTACGTAGCGATACATTCTGCTTTCTAAAGCTCAAAAACCTGGAACAATTTTTTTGTTAGGCAGGCGGACAATACTGAAATAATCGTATTTTAGTGAACTTTTTCCACAATTCATCTAGTAGTTATAACATTTATTACCTGAATGTTCGTGTTCTCAGAACCAAGATTAAAGATTGGTACTTGTCTACTTTGAATCATGGTTATGATATTATTTATTAAAGTGGGTCATGGCTCTATGATGTTATAGGAGGTGGCGAGCTGGTTGATATCAGATACCTGGGACCTGGGCAACAATATTAAAAACTAAACAAAATAAATAAAGGAACCACACTGCTTTGTCCTTTACTATGAAAATGAATTAGTGAAAAATATTATACCAACTTTGTAAAAATAACTCCCAAATCTGGGGGGCGAATAAAAGAATTATAAGAACCTATCCTGTATGGTTTTCGAAGGATACAATCTCGTTAGTATAAATTGTTTGTAGGTCCTGAAAACAGATTTAAGCAAATTAGAAAAAATGTTAAGATGTTAAATAAGGATGCTTACTTAGATTACGTTAGGAATATTGAACAGTCCGTGATTAACGATGTCAGTAATTTTTGGTCATATACTAGGATCTTAAAGTCTAAGTCTAAGTTACTTGATGAAATGTGTTTTAAGGGTGTCAAAGCTTAAGGAAAGAAGCAATATTTTTGCTGAATATTTCAGCACAGTTCGTAGTAAGGAAGTATTAACGTATGATTTAGACCCTTTCAATGATATCTGTGAGTGTAGGGAATGGAGTGGTTCTTTTAGCTTCGGTACTGCAACTGAACAAGGATGTTTTAGATGGCTTTGATGACGTGTAAAAAAAAAACTAAGAAATGAGCTGTATCGGCATTTAAGCTATATTTTTAAACTGTTCTTAAAGTCAGGTATTTTTCCTAGTGTTGGAAAAGTAGCTAAGATATCTGATGTGTTGAATTACAGACTTGTGTCCATTTTAAATAGTTCTGACAAAGTCCTCGAAAATGTTATCTGTCAGCTACTCATGAGTAGGTCTACTGAAATAAATCTTACTTGTTTTTCTAGTTATGTCAATAAAGTAATTGGCGATGCTGGGAGGGTAGATGTAGATGTTGAGCACACTGACAAGTCGAAAGCGTTTGATGTAGCGAATCATGACTTGTTAAGAAAACTTTACCTAATTGGGACATATAATAGACTCACGATAAAGTTTTTGAGTTCTTACCGCACATGTATAATTAGATTCATAAATTTCGACTCATTACCTTTTTTCCCGTTGTCAGGTGTCCCATAAGGGGAAAAATTGGTGCCACTGTTTTTCTTGATATTTTTTAATAATCTTCCGGATTCCTTCAAATTCTTTAATACTTTTATTTATGGAGATGGTACCAGAATATTTAGAACTATTCAATCCTTATATGCTGTGGTGTGTCCGCAAAAGAATCTAGACAGCCTTGCTCGTTGGTCCAGCAATCATAAACTCCTTTTAATTATTAACAAACGTAACATAATGTCGATAACTCGTAAAAGATTTGCTGATACACCAATATATTCCCTAGGCGGTGAAATTCCGGAAATAGTGACCAATTTTAAAGACTTATCTTTGATTGTAAGTTTACTTTGTGTAATCACCTGGATTATATTATAAATTCAACCTACAAACCAATAGGGTTTATCAAAAGATGCACTAGAGATTTTAAGGGCATGTTAACTCTCTATTATGCCTTAATCAGATGTAAATTAGCTTATTGCGCCATTATCTGGATGCCTTACTCAAAGAAAGAGATTAAAAAAAATTGAGGTTGTTCAAAACCATTTATTAAGATATATTCATATTAAACTTAACAAAAAATGGTGTGGTAGATATACTTGTTACATTTGTTACCTATGCTGCATCATAAATTTAATTAGCTGTTAAATTCATCTGCTTGTTACTGTTTCGCTAACTTCGTCATTTAGACTTTCCTTACATATATTTTCTAAGTTAAATAAATTTTTGTATTAAAGTATGTTGACCGTCACCCGTAACTGGTACCAATTTTCACGATATGGGGTTACTGATTTACAGCTGTTTACATCCGGGTTAAAGTTCAACTTTAACATTCTCTTTCGCTTTGGATGTGAAGGAAATTGAATTTTCTGTTTATTTAAGCCATCGACGTATGTCGGATTTGCAAATATTCTTCTAGACATGAAGTGATTATATGTACTTAATTGTTTCATACGTTTTGAGGGGATCGATAGGAAATAGAACGTCAGGTGAGCATTGTAATCTTCCTTTCTGTTTTACAGCGCTCTTCAATTTTCACCCATCACCTCATCTGTTTTAAAATAAGTAGTAACTGTAAAGGAAAACCCTATTAACTAGATGGTCTACGAGCATAACCTATTAACGAATGATTTGCTCTAAGGACGAAGTAATCCTTGTGACTCGGTGATTTGATATCTCGTCAGGGTAAGAGTGTAACTATTAAATTCGGCTAGTTCTCCTTTATTTATTTGAGGGGGGTCAGCTGTTATCGAACATTGTGTTTGTTTAAATTATCCATTGCTTAAATTTAGTATTAATATTCTGTAATTATTACCTCATTTAAAGTAAGATATTTCATATATCGCTTTGGTTTTATGTAATTATTTACAAAGCTACCTAGTACCGAAGTAACCGATTAACCTAGCATCGAGTAATTGTAAACTGCCTTTGGTTTTCAGATCAGGATTATAGAAACCTATAAAATCTATCTATTACTGTGCTACGATTTGACACTAAATGGAAGTGATAGGATGAGTATCTCTTCCATCTTTTGAACAACCAGTACAATCTACAGTCACGATCATCTGGATACTGAAAATTAAGTTACCGATGATCTCTATGCTTTTGTATTACTTGTGCTTTGATGCTTTATTAGTGTATATGTGAACAAACTGCAGAAGTATGATACTGTAGACATACCCTAATTTATTTTGTAAAAATGTAAGTGTTATATGTAACTTTTAACCATTTAATTGCAAAAGCCAATTCGCCGTATACTTTTGGTCAACTTTTACAGTGCCAGCTCTAATTTCATCTGTGAATGCGTTCAACCTAGCTGCGTTAAAGTGGTGAAATTATATACTCATTAATCTTTAGTTATTAAAATTAATTGTCTATCTGTTAAGGCAATGTAATATTGACAACCTTGCTTGATACATACTTTGTATACTGTAATAATATGATTATGTGCCATATTGGTGTCCTGTACAATGACATGGGAATTCATTTAGTATTATGTACTAAATCCAGATTTGCCTGATCGAATGCTAATATTGCTCAATTTAATATAACGTAGCTTTGAATGATCCGCATCTATACATCAAATTAATTAATTCCATTTAATTTATTTTATTATTTGAACTGGGTTCCTTGTTACTACGTTCTAAATTAAAAGAACGCTGATTTAGCCATTAATTAATTCAATTTAATTTATTTTATTATCTAACCTGGGTTATTGTTACTATATTCTAATTTCAAAAAATATTAATTTGGTCATTCAGTTTTCGGGTTGATTCATCTGGTTTTGTTCAACATAGTTTAATTTATTTACCGTCAATAGAAGCAATATACTACCTTTTTTCGTTCTGACTCGTAGTGTTTCTTTAAGGTACTGTCCAGATCCTAACTGATATTTGTTACTTCGCTAGGAAAGTGACTAATGCTCTCTTACTACTTAGGGCTGCTTTTATTAATTATAGCTGGCGCCCGCTATTCTCTCTTAATTTGTAGCTACCACCTTCGTCACTGTAAGTACTCATACCATCTCTACCTCGACTGAGCTTCCAGCACACCTTAAGGCTATCTTCGCTCTGTTACGGTAAGTTTGGGTACAGCGTGAAGATTTGCACATAACGTACTCCCTCTTCTATTCTCAGAAAAGTGTCAAGCGTATGTAGCTTGAAAGTAAGGAGGGAGGTTTCAGTTTAATGTCATATACAATAATTGATGGTATAATAGACTGCCTGTGACGTTTAGAATTTCTCAATCTGTCTGTTCCTAGATCGATGTGTTCGCAACTACGCGGCTTTTAATTTAGTTAGAACCAATATTCAAGGATACCAATGCTTAGTGATTAATAGAGTTGCAAAATTGTATGAGTTATTTAAAAACGAATCTAAGGTCTTATAGTCAGACAACCTTTAAAACAAAATGTTTTGATTTATTAACAACCATGTGAGTATTTGGTATATCAACAGTTTCTTTTGTTAATTTTAAAATAGACTGTTTGGGTACTTTTGTCCTGTAGTCAAATTTGTATATTTGGTAATTTTTCTTGTTGGTATAATATTGCTATTAAATAAATAAATAAATATTTATCTGTAACATCACTCTCTGGTGTTGTTACACTTTAACTTCGGTGATACAATTTATGGACCGTGTTCAGATGCTGTAACAGTTCGTCGCATCCAAATGATTGCGAAAGGATTATTTTTGGTCTCAGCCGCAACGAACATATTTCAATTAAATTAAAACAGTTAGAGTGGCCTAATATGACTCAGAGTAATGTAAATATTCGAGGAAAGGGATTATCATCAATGCCACTATTTAAATTTAAATCCCGAAATATATATTTGAGATCATTTGCTTATAATATAGTTACCTTATATAATTCCCTTTCAGCAGAAGTAAAATTGCATTCTTCAAATAAATTTAAACGTTGAGTACGAATGAACTTGTTTCAAGAAATATGTGCATCTTAGTACCATATCTGGTAAATTGGTAGATTTAACTTAAGATTTTAACTCCAGATTCTAATTAGGATTATTTTGTTTATCATTTTGCCAGTTTCTTTTCAGTATTTGTGTATAAGAGGTTAAGTGCAATAGCGGAGTAGAACAATGCAACTGTTGGACAAGACGTCGTATATCACACGTGAGTAAATGTCATTATAAGTAAGTGAGATTTTGATGCACGAGTGCTTGCGCGAGTGCGACAAATTCACTCACTCGTAATATAATCTAATCACTTGTAATATAATCTAATATTATTTAAGTTGAATTTTATTTTCATAAATGTAGATAACCTGTACAGGGGAATGCATTCATCCTTGCGGCTTCTTATGTATATATTGCTATATGCTTATTCATATATAAATATTGATCTCTCTATTAAGAGATAGTAATGTACTATTGACTGCTTAATATTGGTTTTTATTATTGTACACTGTACCATATGTACAGAAGTCTCGTTGGTGGCCTTTACAGTAACATAGACTAGCAATTTTATTTTAATTTTCATATTTGTGCTTTTGCCGATTTTACTACATTTAAAAAGTCTTTAGCTTTGAGTTACACGAAAAAAAAATTGCGTATTTAATTTTATTCTTTTTATTTTACATACACGTGTAGTGCTAATCTTTGAAGTTTCATTTAATATATATCATAAATTAGACATTAATTTTATTCTTTTAATTTACTATGTAGACGTAGTTCTCAAGTTTTATTTGTTAATTTAATACATCAAAGCAGGTTATTAATACACTGAATTGTTTTTTTATTTCTTTGTGCTACCTATTAATTTAAACAAACAGTACTTTAAACATCTTGTTTTCTTTGGGGGTTACTTCAGCGTTTCGATTTAATAAAAGTTTTTTTTTGTCGATTACTCCCATATATGTATATTTGTATATGTATAACTTTCTCATTAAGGAAACTCTATTCAAATACCTATCTTGTGGTGCATAAATACTTTTTCGTGTTGTAAGAGCTACCTTCCCTGTTTTGAATTTTGAAGAAAGGGTTTTTTTCTTTTTTTGTGTATATACTTAGTTAAAAACTCATGGCGTCCAAATTGCTTTCTTTCTTTCTACATATACGCATTTCTTTCCTTTCTCTCTCTGGCCTTTAAATTGACCACGCATCCAAATGCTCTCTAACTGCACAGTTTGCAAGTCGCGGTGCCCTCTCTCCTCTCTCTCTCTCTCGCCCCCTTCTTTCTTTTCTTTTGTATACGGGCACGAGTACTACAGATGTTCGACCGTAATTGACACCTCAGCATTTGGGCATATTACGAATTCCGGCGCCCAACGTGGGGCCCTACTGTACTAACTTCTAACTTTAACATCGAGGTATTCGATTACTTGCTTTCTGGTTTAGGTTTGTTTTGCTCTCCCAGGTTTAAGTTTAACTGCATTTCCTTTTCGTTGATCCATTCTTGTCATTCATCATCATGTCGGTCAATTGGACGATGGAAGTTTAGAACTGCAACGTGAATTAATTTCTATGGGATTACCTAGTGATGTGAGTAATGAACTCGTTCTGAAACTTGACAGTAACAAATCTTTCTGTGTGGTTGACCATCATGTACCTTTGGAAGAAGATGCTACTGCTTTGACTGCAGTTCACCGTGGGCTTACTGAATTTATATCTACGTTTACTGGTACATTTCTCTCTCTCTCTATCTATCTCTCTCGCACTCTCTCTCCCTCCCTCCCTCCCTTCCTCCCTCCCTCCCTCCCTCCCTCCTTCCCTCCTCCACCCTCCCTTTATTTTTTATTATTATTTTAGGGATAGATTTCTGGAAAATAATAAACACCGTACCAGACTGTAGAGCCGGTCATTAGTCTTTTAGTAGTAATGCTGCACTGGTCTCTATTTCTCCAGAACATATTACTCCTTTTTCTGCTCTTTCTCCTTTTAAAAGAACATCTCTACAATTTCTTAGGTGATGCTTTTACTATTATGGATTCTTCTTTGGGATCCACTACTTTAGTTGCACATAAGATCTCGACTACCGCGGAACCGATAAATCAGCGTTACAATCCTCTTCCACCCACTCTCAAGAAAATCGTTGATGCAAAGTTGGACACCACCTTGAAGTTTTGAACCTTCCACGAACCCTTGGTTTAGTCCGGTCGTTCTTGCCACGAAGATTGCGTTTTATCCATTTTGTATCGATTATCGTAAGGCTAATGCTGTTACAGAAAAGGATGCTTATCCACTTCTGTATATTAGTACGAATTTGTGTCATCTTCGAGACGCTCGTTGTTTGTCTAATTTGGATATTCGTTCGCCCTATTGGCAGATCCCCTTCACTACTGACTCAAAACCGATCACTGCTTTCACCTGGTCGTGAACTGCACCAGTTCAGGAGAATGCATTTTGGTTTGCATAATTCCCCCGCAACTTTCCAACGTTTAATTGATGGTGTCCTGGCTCTGATTTAAAGCCATCTTGTTTCGCATATCTTGATGATATAATTTTTGCTCCTACTTTTGAGAAACACTTAGAAGTACTTTCTCAGGTTTTTTCAACGTTTGTCTACTTCTGGCTTGACATTACGCCAAGACAAGCGTCATTTCTGCCTCCCCTAACAAAAGCATTTAGGCTACGTCGTGAATAGGGGCGGTATTTTGGTAGAACCAGATAAGGTCTACGCGACTCTTTCTCTTCGTACCCCTTCTGCCGTCCCTGATCTTCGTCGCATAATTGGTGTTACTTACCGAGAAAAATGCTTCGTTCGTTTGGTCGTCCAATTGTGAGACCGTTTTCAGTTCACTTAGTATCTACACAATCAGTATCTTCTCCGCTTCTCAAATGTCCTGACTTTACTCGTCCATTTACCATTAAAACTGATGCTTCCAATTTTGAAATTGGAGCAGTCCTGTCAAATCTCTGATGTTGATGAAAAAGTAATAAGTTTTATCAGCCGATCTTTATCAAAGGTAGAGTACAATCACTCTACTACAGAAAAGGAATGCGTCGCTGTGTTATGGGCTATCCAACCTTCTTGGCCATTTAGCTCGATGGGCATTGCGTTTACTACAATACAACTACACCATCATTCATTCGTTAGACGTTTATCATGTCAAAGATCTAAAACCTGATTATACTGCTTATTTCCCCATGTCTTCCTTTAGGCTACGCGTTTGAAAACTGTACTGTAAATTTGCTGAGCATAGAACCGAGCTAACCTTACACCCTTCTTTTTTCTTTCATTTCGCCTCTTTGGCAGAACTCTGAGCCTCTTGGGATATAAAACGTTCCCATCTGTCAGATTTAATAGAAACGCTTTATCTTCCCTTTCTTATGCAAGTGTTGCAGATCACGTTTTATTCTTGGAAGATTATCGAACATTCTTCTGTATCGACTAGGACCGGATTTATACCTCTTCCTCATTATTTGAAATGATTAATGGTTATCACTTATTTATTACGCCCAGACGCATTTAATGGTTAAAACGTCAGCCATCAACACAACAGCTGTCTCATGATCAGTAACTTTAAGTAATATACATACATATTCCGAATAGAAAATTCCCATGGATTTGGTTTATGAAGGTAATCATTATATGTAGGCTTTCGTTATAGGAACACAATATTCATTTCTTTGGTCTTATTGAATACTTCGTTAAGAGATTTCCACTCTGAGTCCGATACCTATAATTATTATTAAGAGATTTATACTCTGGGGGTCCCATAACTGCAAACACGATTCTATAAACTTGTGAACTACTTGTTACTTTTGGTGAATTTTTCTCTAAGTCTAAATATCGTCACTATATGATCATCTGTTCAGCGAGCATTTGTTGAAAACCAGTTTGAAAACTGTTTCTGATGCTCAATAATTTTTATACCATGTATGCGTTTGTAGATGTTGCTTGAGGTAGCGTTGTCCGCGAGGTGCTTTTTGGTAAATTCTACCTTCTTAGACTGTCCATATATTACATAACCTAAAAATGGTTGCCTTGAATATTCTTGTGGCGCTATTCATCATTTCAAACATGGAAAATGGGAGAAATGGTGAACTCTGGTGTGAGTGATACGGTCAAGGACTTTTTTTTAAAAAAAGCATACTGGACCTTATCATATTTCTCGGCCTGAGTAAAAATTCTATTACCATTGTTCCAGGTCAAGATGTCTTCATTTTAAAAAAGAAAAAGAGGATCCACCTGCGATGCAAACTTAAACACATTGATTATTAGATTATTTTTCAATTTAAGAGTAATTGGTTAATTCTAAAGTAATTAATTAAAAAAAAAACTTTCGGCAAACTATTATAAAAAAAATATATTACTTTATTTCATTTTATTTCGACTTTGTAGATTGGAAGATCGTGTGTCTGATGGTGACCTTAATAACCATAAATGTAAATCCGGCCTTCCACAACTATGAAATAATGAGAATGGACTCATTTACCTATCAGAACCCGACGTAGGAGTGTGTTCCTTAAGCACCATTAACGAACTAATTAATTATAATGTATACATATTTCACGTATCACTTTCCTTGTATAGGATAGGGCGTTGGAGTAGCGATAATAGTTTGGTTAGTGCAAAGATAAAATTCCGTGTTTTTCATCTATCTTCCGCCCCCTTTCCTACTTTCGAAATAATTTTGATTTTAAACGTATCTACTCTGGACAATCGTAAATGATTATCCGTGCCGCACATCAAACATACCTCAGTGGATCGTTGGACGACGTGTGTGTAGTAGCTCAATCCATTCCCTTCATGTGACACTTCAGCTTACCGCATAGCGCTCCATTATGGAGAAATGACGCTGTTACCATCATCCCTGACAACCTACTGACTAAGAGGTGTGTTATACTCAACTCATCTATTACGTAATACAAATCCTATGTTCATTTTCCAAAAATAAATATTTTATTTCTATCTTGCGTTCTCTTAGTTGTAAAGTGGCTAGGATAAGCTATGCTTATAAAGTTTGTACAGACTCCCGTCGTTACTGCACTGCTAAGGTCAACGATTCTACAATATCTATAATAACAGGCAACATTTTGATAGCCATTCAATTAGTACTAAAAATGACAACAGGTCTACCGCGCTAAAGCACTCAGGAACACTTAGGAGGATGGATAGCGGCATATTGAATTGCCAAGAGATGCCTATGAACGGCCGTATCATGAGTGAGAAAAGAAAACAAAAACTAGGCAGATTATTCCAGAGTAGAAGAATGTGGGGTGAGCCCGTTGGGTAAAGCAAGTGGAGATTTGTACTGCATAATCATGATGTGAATGTGCGTACCGAGTATTCCTAGCAAAGGTAGTCCAAGATGGTGTCAAAGAATATAATTCTGCGCGTACTAGCATTTTGTAACACTAATAATATATAGCGAGAGCTAAAACGGTTCTACTATGCTCAAGGTACTGTATGTCAGAAGTTAAGGACGGGTCATTTATAATCCTAATCGCTCTTTTTTTAATACGAACAATGATATCGAAATCGTATTGGGTAATATCACCGATAGGCGAGAATTATACTCCAGATAAGGTCGAATTTGGGCCTTATTCAGCAGAAAAAGTTGTCAAGTACTAAAGTACCGCGTAGATCTGTACAAAAAGCCTGTTTTACGAGCAGCTGTTTTGGTGGCTAGCAAAAGAAAATGGTTAACCCATGACAGATTTGAAGACACAGTCATTCCCAACATAGTAATGGTCTGAAAACTTATCTGAGCCATACATACTTACAACAGGAAACTATCGATTTTTTGGAGGACACAAAGCAACACTAAGTTTTATTAGCTTTAAATTTAACTAGATCAGTGCTTCCTTATTCGAGAATACTTTGAATGTCTTTGTTGGTTGAAATTGCCATTTCAGCTTTAATGCCTTGATTTGAGGCAGAAGGTGGATTAACATTATGAGTAGAAAGAGACGAACTACAAGGAAGAGTGCTGTCCTCAAGCAAATCAATGGATCGCATTAGTTGTTGAAGAAATAAGATCATTTATGTATAGCAGAAAAAGTGTAGGTGCTATAACTGATCGCTATGACACGCGCGCATTAATGCTAATTTCTCTTGAAAAAGCCACCAACTACGAAACTTCTTCATCTTTTATCAAGGAAACTAGTACCCAGATGATGCTCGTGTCACTTAACGCTAACAAAATAAGTTTAGCATCAGATTTTTCTAATGTATAGTTCCAAACTTGGGTCACATATGAAAGAAGATCACCTGTTGATTGACCCTGCCTAAACCCACATTGGTGGTTACTAAGGCATTTTTTGGGAATAGGTTGGACGTTTTGCTAACTTCCATGATGAAGAAAATTCCCCAGATGACAAAGAGATCGAATGGAGCTTAGATAGGATTTAGTACTAGTTCGGGGAACATTTATTTAAGCCAATATCTGGGATATCGTCTGTGCCAGTCGCCTTATTGAGATCAAGTCTACTAATAATCGATTCTTGAAGCTTGTACCGAAAACGAATTCGTTCCATAGCGTATGTGGAATAGTTGACTAGGGGCGCATCTTCTTCAGAATCATTGAAACACGAGTTTGGTGCAAATAAATCTATAAAAGCATTGAATTTGTCTACGGAATCAGCAACTACAGATCCATCACAATATGCCAGGGTGGGAAATGAAGATACCAAAGTTTTAACTGATAACACTTTTGCGGGTATTTCTAGCACCAACATAGTCTGAATGACTCTCGACCGATTTCAATTTAATATAAGATTTATATTTCATTCATTTTCATCAGGACAAGTCTAACTGAACCAGCGTTGGGAATGTGAATGATCTACACAATTTTGTTTTTTGGGAATGTATAATTTCTTGCCTACAAGAATGACTTCAGGCATTGAACAAGGTTCTATCAATGTTGCGAACAACAGAGGAATTAGGGACGGTAGAAGTTATTTCTATTAGAAAATGGTCAGATAGACCTAGAGGGGAAAGAACTGAAGTTTTATAAATAAATGGGTTTTATGTAAGAAATAGATCTGGCAGGTGTGGAGTATGGTTAGGATTATTAGGGATTCTTGTGGATTCAGAAATCATGTTTGCGAGAGTACAAGAAATAGTTAATGTTTCTGCACTATGACCAGCAGGATTAGTAATAAGCCTAAATTTAAATTTCTCATAATTGAGATCGTAAGATGGAAACTTGAGACAGAAGATAGTCAACTTTCAAACTAAGGTAATTGAAGAAGTCTTGAAAGTTACTGTCATTAGAGACCAATAAATGCAAAAGTAGGACTAGAATGTTTATACCAAATCACATCGAAATTTTTATCCTCCAAGGAGAAAGAAGAAATGTGTCGTTTCTGGAGTTTGTAGATCTTGATAACTTGATAATTTTCGGTACACCTAAAGATGCAGAGATTTTAGCAGAACGATTATGATTATGATTATGAAGGAGAAGAGTCGCCTATTTTCGCTAAATAAGTTAAAATTTCAATCAAAGCCTTGCGCCTTCCTACAGAGACAAGAAGTGGACGAGGAGATTTTCGATGGTCTGGTGAAAATCGAAAACATGATCGATCCAGTATCCATCGCCTGTTTGAACAAGATTAAACCATTCAAAAACTTACAAAAATACATATTAAATGGAGCTGGAAACGCAAAATTAGGATTTTGATGCTTGGATTGTGATGTATTCTACACGGTAGTACAGGAGTTGATCACATCTTGTTCCATACACGCGTCCAATTGTACCGCATCCAAATCTTGTTGTCCAATTGACATACACGTCCAGTTGTCGCAAGCGTTCAGTGGTCACGCGTCCAATTGTTGCATACGCCCTAAATTGTCGTGCGTCCAATTGAGGCGCGTCCAATTGACCGCGTCCCGCTGACGTATATTCATTTTTTTTTAATATTCTACATTATTCATAAATCTTTGTAAAATAACTCAAACATTTTTAAAAGATGAAAATGCCTCTAACAGAACACAATTTGTAACGGGGATATTAATGTGAATAAATACCCTTTTCCGCAAATCGTTCAGAAATTTTGACATTTCTAATACAGTTTTTTGAAATAAAAAGTCAATATTTCCATGCATCCAGTCGTAGTAATACAACGAAAATAACTGTATGGAAATATTCATTTCTGTACTGTAAGGCAATAATATTTCCTTACAGTTATTTATGCACCACAAGAATTATTGAGAACAGGTTTTTTAGTAGGTTTTATTTTTAACATCTTTAACACATTATGAAATATATTTTGAAAAGTATTTGTTTGCTATATTTACAGTTATTTCAGAATCACTACAATTAGAGAACATTAAAGGTTCACGCGAACTAGAAGAGTTACGTTGTTGCATATTATCCTGATTGCAAATTTTGTTCGTTTGACAACAATTAACACAGTTATTAAGAGTTAGATAAGCACTAGAAGTTATGGGCTTATTTTGTTGAATATTTTCTGCGTTAAAAATTTTGTTTGCCACCTCGACCTTATTGTTAAGAGACTGTTCGATATATCCTTCAGCGACGTTTGATGATTTCCATACATCTAGCTTCCTTAAGCTAGCAATGTCTCCACCAGTCAACCAACATTGTCGCAGAAGACAGGTGAAAGCAGTGGCCGGTATATTCTGTCGAATTTGGCAAACTCAAATAAGTAGCAACTATTTTGGGCATTTTTCTAAATTGAAGTATTCGTACTACCTGTCTATAACCTTTTCCATTGCGGTATTTAAAGAAAAATCGAATGCTATTCATGTTTTCTGGCCTTAATGCAACATACTTATGGTAAACACTTAAATACATTTGATTAACTACAAATGATCTTGGTTTGTAGGTTTTAGAGTCAGGTTATTTTCACTAGTTCATCCATCCTACAGGTTCCAGAAATACCAAATATTGAAGCAACCTAAAAAAGTAAATAAGTATGTAATCAATACAAAAATCCAAGATATACAAGGTAAGTACCTTAATCATTAAATAACTTCCATCAGCAGCTTCCTGAATGAATTTTTTGAATTCCTCTTTTGTTTCTTGCTTTATAACCGTCAGCTTGCCGTTTCAATAATGAACTAAGTTTTGCATATTTAGATATATCCACATCATGTGTAATTGTAAGGGTTAACTTCAACATTGAGTAATTGGCCCATAAAGATGAAGATTTGATCTTTGGACAAAGTTCCAAGAAGTAAGCCATTACAACATTTTCTGAGAAAGAACTCACATTTTTATTCTTACGATAATGCATAAAACGATTGTATGCATATTCATATTTTTCTCTTGATTTTTTTGGTAATAAATCTAATGTGGCATTATTTACTGCCTCTATTAATTCAGGAGGAGTCCCGGAATGGACAATTCATCGTCACTCATCGTGGCACAACTTTTATTCGGTATTTTGGAAAATACTAGAAATAAAATTTTAATGCGTCAAGCTTGACGAATTTATTAACGCGATGCGATTCCATAGTTATGCAACAAACATCATCACACCCCTTCTAAAATTAATGAACGTTTAAATTCTATAGTATTTGGAACAATTTTTAACGATTTGCCGAAAAATAGTATGTATACCACGTAGGAAAAGCCACATTCCTGGACTCCGTGTTGCTTGTCTCGACCTGCGCCTCGACAAGCAACTTTCACGTTGTCCAGGAATGTCGAGCTTTCCCTACTAGGTAAACAATATACTACTATTAGTACACGCAATCTGCAGTGCATGTATTACAAACAAATATGGTACTATCAGCAACTATCTGTAATAAGTGTAGTTAAGGGTACAGTTAATGCTTTCGTTCGTATTAGATTTTATAATTGAAAAATATTTTATTGGTGGTATTTAAGGGTCTGAATGTTTCTTTGTCAACGTTTAGCATATTTATTGTACTTTGATGCGAGTTTTTGGTAAAAGCAGTAATTCGTGCATGAATTAAAAATTTAATAAAAAATACCGTTGTGAAATTTCCGGAATGTGCTTAACAACTTTTAACTACCACTTATGAAGCGCATTTTAATTTTCTAGGTCATGTATTCCATGCTGCCTTTGAAGTAAAAGGATTTAAAAAAAAATTGCTTTTGCGTACTTTTCTAGTACTTTTTCTAAACACTTGTAGCTCTACATAAATGAACATGATAACGAAAAGGAATAACGGTTTTTTAATTACTTTTGCTTAATATATTGTATTTACTATACGAATGTCATCTATCTCTTGTAAATAAATATTTATGCAGCCCCGCGTCAGAATGTGCTAAAGGTGTAATACCTGATGTGGTCTAAATCCTGTTTAGCCCAGTGGAATTACCAAAAGTGCATATCGTAATTAAGAACAGGCAGCCATGCGGAGAAATTGCTTGCTTTAGTGATACGGAATACGACATTCCAGTGTTCAAATGTCGAAAAATCGGTAAAAATGCATTTTTTAAACGAAACTCGGAAACTATAACCAATAGGGGATTGAGATTTTTCTCATTTTTTTTCTGGCTAAAAAAGGTCAATCTGAGACCTGATAGATTGAAATCGGTTAAGAATTTGTTTCAATAATTGCTAAAATTGTCACAATTTTCAAAATTTTCAATTATTGTATATCTCTTGAAAAAATCACCTTCATTAATTTGTTTTAGAGAAATTCTAATTTTTCATAAAAAAGTGATAAAATGTATAGGCCATTTGACCCTTTTTTGTCGGTTTCCCCAAGAGAAATTATATCTTCTTCGAGACGTTTTTTTTAAAAATTCACAATTGTTTATTTACAAATATTAAGTGTTGAAATTTACGCTGCAACTAGTGAGATACTTGAACTTCATGATATCATGTACCGGGTGGCCAACTAAGAACGGACGTCGGCCATATCTCAGGAATGGGTTATAGCACAGCTTCGGGAAAAAAAATTTTATAACAAAAGTGGCCTCGAGGGCGTATTTGACAGCTAAAATCTTAAAATTTATTCAATTAAGGGGCATAATATTATAATCAGATTCCTCGACAAATTCTGCATATTTTTTATTTGACAATTTTTAATCTATCTATCAAATAAGGGTAGGGGGAGAGTGGGAACCTTGTTACGAAAAAACGCCTTTAATGCAGGTTCTGCATAACCGATTTTAATAAACTTGATGTTGTTTGAAAGAGTTTTTGTTAAATAATAGAAAATTTGTAAATTTGAAGCAATCTGATTAATAACATAAATGCTAGAGGGCACTGTTTGATATTTTTTTAATATTGTGTTTTCTCTTTAAAATTTTAAATGGAAGCATAAAAATTTAAGTAGGTCTTTAAAAAGTAGACTAAATTAGTAATAAAACAGTGAAAACTGCAAGTCGATATCTTTTTCCTATCCTGAGATATCGTAAGAAACAGGTTAATGGCGGGAATTGTTCTTCCAACGTCTAGTAGGCTAGTTCGCGTTAACGGAAATTATTAAATTTAGCCTGGATGAAAAGATCTTACATTGGTCTGCAGTAATTTAAACTGTTATCATACTAATGTTATGGTTGCCGCTAGATTACCTAAATGTAATGCTGTCGCTACTAACAATGAGAATTATATAAGAATGTTATACTTGTTTTCAAGCGATGTGTTAGTACATCAAAAGCATAAAATATCAATAAAAACCAATATTTGCCCAGCAACAACAAATACTGTTTAAAATATGAATTACGATTTACTGATGACAACAAAATTAGTAAAGAGGGCCATGTAAGATATAAAATAAATTCCCTGTTGAAAACAAGCAAGCTATGATTTTCACGCATATGTCAAAAATTATTCATCGTGTTGCATTTAATAGACTTTCTTTATCTTTTCGTACCAAAATGATTCTTACAAATGAAGAAGCATTTGATATGTTGGCAGTTTAATATATGAGAAATGCAACCGTTGCTGGTAGAGTGTATGCACTGCAGTACCCAAACAGACGGCATCACAGCAGAAGAGTTTTTCTCCGACTCGCATACCGTGTGCGTACTACTGGAAATGTGAATATTCCTGTGTACCGAAGGCAACGCAGAGGCAGAACAGAGAAAAATGTTATTGATGTTTTAGCTTATGTAAATGTTAACCCTCATTCAAGCACCAGAGCTATAGACTTGGGTATATGTCGAACCACCGTCAAAAATATTTTAAGAGAACATAGGTGACTACTTATTTATTAATGTTTTATTCGGTATTATAATGATAAAAATGTTTTAATTTTTTTCGTTTGTCGTTATATGTTTATCATTTTTATCATACCGAAAATGCCATTACATCAAAGTTAACTTGTAACAACATGACTAATGTATGTGCCGCCATTTTATGTCCAGTTTCAATAAAACAACAAATTATTTAATGAAATTATGTTATGCTATGTGAATAGATTTTAACTAACAACATGATAATTAAGTGAGGCAAAGTAAAGTAAAAAGGTACCAATAATAAAAGATAATGAGAGGCCGGGCGAAAAAAATTCGTAATAACATTACGAGAGTTAATACATTTAAAGTCCTTTTTCGTTTACTGACAACGAAGGACTTCAATGTGTCTTATTGATCTGATTACTTTGTAATATACAGGGTGAGTCAGTTTTTTGTAGACAAATTTTAGCAGGAGATAGAACACATGTTTCCAAAAAGAAAAGTTCCTATAAACATATGTCGTAGAAGGCTTCGTTTCCGAGATACAGGGTGTTGAATATAATTTTTTTTTCTCAAATTTTCATTATAACTCTTAAACGAATGCTTAGATTTTTTCATGTTGGGGGGGATAATGTCTATTAATTAAGGGACATAAAACAAGCGATAATAATATTCACAAACTTGCACAGTGGCGGAGTGGAGGGGGTGCTCAACCACTTTCATAAACAGAACTTCTACGACAATGACTATTTTTTTAAAAAACTGTTATTTTCATTATCTACATACAGTTTAACAAAAATAATGTACCTTCTTCTGTTTCGAAATTCCTGTGCGTTTCCGAGTTATTTTGATTTTTAGTGTTTGATGTGGTACTAAGTTAAGTAATGTGCTTTATGTGAATAAATGAATATAAAGTTTTTAATAAAAAAAATATAATAAAACATTTAGAGCCATTTTAATACCTAACGATCGTTTCTTTAAAATTTCAAATACATTTTCATTTATAAATAGGTAGGTTATCGGTTTTTTTTAGTATCCATTGTTATTATCCTCGTATAAAAAGAAATGCATAATTATTATTGTTATGCGGTCAATACTTTCTGTATAATTATGTATGTATCAATTTCGCCATAAACATGTATGTAGTTTTTAAGTGAGATTCTAATAAGCTATAGACCGCTGCTCACTTGCTCTCATTAAAGAGCCGCCACTGTATCATGCCATACTCAAATACAAGACTTTTGTAAATTGAAATCTGTTTAGTACACTAATTTTAACAATCCTTATTTATTATTCTAACAATATTTAATTAATAATTATGAAATTAATAAGAATTCTTAGCAACAACGACTTATAAATAAATAACGATAACACCAGTATAATAAAATTAGACACTTTGTTCAAAATGTAAACCGTTCTTTTCAATACACAATATTTTATAATATGTATAAGTTAATGACCTTCATACAGATTTGAAACTGATCGTAGTTTTTACTCGAACCATGCTCTAGAGTAGCTAGAGCAATACAGCTTCTTACCAACCTATCAGTGGTACCAACTTAAATATTTTGATCACGTGGTATACACTTGAGATTGATCGCTCTGTATTAAATTTTATATTTTGAAACGACAGTTTGACTTTTTACAAACACTTGCTTCATCTTGAATAATTTCACTGTTATTAATTATTGTTTTTAAGTTCAAAAAGTTATTTCATTTGATTTGCCAGCTTTCAATTAGTGTAACATGCCGTTTACATTTACAAATAGCGAAAAAACCGACATTCATTTTATTTATGGGTTCGCAAATGGGAATTCAAGGTACGCAGCTAGGGAGTATCGGAGAAGATTTCCAAATAGACGACAACCTCATCATTCCGTTTTTGTGGGTATCCATCGTCGATTTGTTAACCAGGGTCTGAAAAATGTACATGGGGGCCGACAAAACAACCGTGGAAGAGATAGAATTGGAGAGGGTATATTGCGTGAATTTAATAGGAACTCCACAACAAGTACTCGACGTACTGCTGTTGCTCTTGGTATTTCCCAAAGTAAAGTTTCCCGGGTTTTAAAACGGGATCACAGACGCCCATATCATTTTCAACCTGTTCATGGTTTATGTCCAGGTGTCGCCGAACGAAGACTTGATTATTGTAGGTGGGTTCTTAATTCCATTCAAAATAATAGAGACTTCTTATCCAACATACTGTGGACTGATGAATCCTGTTTTAATCGTCGTAGTATCGTAAACTTTCACAATCTGCAAATATGGGAACATGAAAACCCACATGCCATTCGACCAAGAAGTTTTCAGCATGAATTTAGTACAAATATCTGGATTGGAATTTACGGCAACCACGTGTTTGGACCTTATTTCTTGCCACAACGTGTAAATTCAGAAAATTTCCTACCACTTTTAGACGAAGAACATGTTTATATGTGGGAAGACATTCCTTTGAATTTAAGAGGACATTCTTGGTTTCAGCTTGATGGATATCCCGACCATTATGGCAGAAATGTAAGAAATTGGCTAAACAATAACTACCCGGGGAGGTGGATAGGTCGTGGAAGTCCAGTGGCGTGGCCTCCTAGATCCCCCGATTTAACGCCACTTGACTTTTTGTATGGGGATTCATGAAGGAAAATGTGTATACCACTCCGGTTAATACACTTGAAGAACTTCACAATCGCATCAGAGATGCTTGCAATGAAATAAGGGTGCATCATTTAATTAACTTAAGACGTTCTATTGTACGTCGCTGTGAAATGTGTATTGAAAAGAACGGTTTACATTTTGCACAAAGTGTCTAGTATTATTATACTAGTGTTATTGTTATTTATTTATAAATCGTTATTGCTAAGAATTCTTATTAATTTCACAATTATTAATTAAGTATTGTTACAATAATAAATAAGGATTGTTAAAATTAGTGTACTAAACAGATTTCAATTTACAAAAGTCTTGTATTTGAGTATGGCTTGATACAGTGGCTCTTTAATGAGAGCAAGTGAGCAGCGGTCTATAACTTATTAGAATTAGAATCTCACTTAAAAACTACATACATATTTATGGCGAAATTGATACATACATAATTATACAGAAAGTATTGACCGCATAACAATAATAATTATGCATTTCTTTTTATACGAGGATAATAACAATGGATACTAAAAAAAACGATAACCTACCTATTTATAAATGAAAATGTATTTGAAATTTTAAAGAAACGATCGTTAGGTACTAAAATGGCTCTAAATCTTTTTTATTAAAAACTTTATATTCAATTATTCACATAAAGCACATTACTTAACTTAGTACCACATCAAACACTAAAAATCAAAATAACTCGGAAACGCACAGGAATTTCGAAACAAAAGAAGGTACACTATTTTTGTTAAACTGTATGTAGATAATGAAAATAACAGTTTTTTTTAAAAATAGTCATTGGCGTAGAAGTTCTGTTTATGAAAGTGGTTTAGCACCCCCTCCACTCCGCCACTCTGCAAGTTTGTGAACATTCTTTTCGCTTGTTTTATGCCCCTTAATTAATAGACATTATCCTCCCAACATGAAAAAATCTAAGCATTCGTTTATGAGTTATAATGAAAATTTGAGAAAAAAAAATTATATTCAACACCCTGTATCTCGGAAACGAAGCCTTCTACGACATATGTTTATAGAATCTTTTCTTTTTAGAAACATGTGCTCTATCTCCTGTTAAAGTTTGTCTACAAAAAATTGACTCACCTTGTATACTATTTTAGATTGCACTCATATCACATGGTCCTACACCATAGTTTGAATCCTAAAGATTTCGATACCAGGTTGCATTTTTACAACTGGCTCTCAAATATGATACACGACGACCCTGAAATACTTTCACGAATTATGTGGACAGATGAGGCTACTTTTCATAGTGATGGTCGTGTAAATCGACATAATATGCACTACTGGTCTGGAACGAATTCCCACTGGATGTAGGAGGTCCAATATCAGGGTCGTTGGTCTGTAAATGTCTGGTGCGGGATTCTAGGTGGAGAAATAGTTGGGCCTTTTTTTTAATGAGACAGTTAATGGAGAAAGATATTTAGATTTTTTAAGCAACGAATTGCCACTTATTTTAGAAGACGTACCCTTGGCCATTCGTCGTGACATGTTCTTGCAACATGATGGGTGCCCGGCACATTATTCTAGAGATGTTCGGAATTTCTTAGATCAATCATACCCTGAAAGGTGGATAGGACGTGGAAGTTTATTTATTTTGCCACCAAGGTCTCCAGACCTAACTTGTTTAGATTTTTACTTGTGGGGGCGAATAAAAGATCTCGTTTATGCCGATAGACCCACAACAAGAGCTGACATGATTGAAAGAATACGACAAACAATACGAAGTATTTCAAGCGCAGAAACTGAAACTACTGTTCTCTCCACCCGTCAGCGATTGATTTCATGTATTGAAAATGATGGACGACATTTCGAACATCTAGGGCCACACTAATTACGTAGTTATTTATTTAAGGTTTTAATTGTTAGATTTATCACATTATTATTTTATAATTTGTTCTCATTGTTAGTAGCGACAGCATTACATCTAGGTAATCTAGTGGCAACCATAACATTAGTATGATAATAGTTTAAATTACTGTAGACCAATGTAAGATTTTTTCATCCAAGCTAAATTTAATAATTTCCGTTAACGCGAACTAGCCTACTAGACGTTGGAAGAACAATTCCCGCCATTTACCGGTTTCTTACGATATTTCAGCATAGGAAAAAGATATCGACTTGCAGTTTTCACTGTTTTATTACTAATTTAGTCTACTTTTTAAAGACCTACTTAAATTTTTATGCTTCCATTTAAAATTGTAAAGAGAAAACACAATATTAAAAAAACAGCGCCCTCTAGCATTTATGTTATTAATCAGACTGCTTCAAATTCACAAATTTTCTGTTGTTTAACAAAAGCTCTTTCAAACAACATCAAGTTTATTAAAATCGGTCAAGCAGAACCTGAATTAAAGGGTTTTCTTCGCAACAAGGTTCCCACTCTCCCCCTCCCCTCTTATTTGAAGAGATAGACTAAAACTTGTGAAATAAAAAATATGCAAAATTTGTCGACGTAGCTGAATATAATATTTAATATGCCCTTTAATTGAGTAAATTTTGATAAAATTTTGCTTTTTAAAATTTTAACTGTCAAATACACCCTCTAGCGGACCTACAATTCTGAAAATAATTTCCAGGCGTTTCTCGAGGCCACTTTTGTTATAAAAATTTTTTTCCCGAACCTGTGCTATAATCCATTCCTGAGATATGGCCGAGGGCCGTTCTTAGTTGGCCACCGGGTACATGAGAAAAAGAGAATTAATCATGTGGAAAATGAATTTCCAGTAGACCGTAACCGCGAGATGTAAGTATGAGTCATCAGTAGCGCGCGTAGCGGAAAATTCATCGGACTAGTTCAAAATCACGTTGCGGTGAAAAATTCGCCGTATCTCCACTAACTCTACATCAATTTCGGTGTCTTTTTAATCTGGGGTAGTTTGCAAAAAAAAAATAACAACAGGTATAATAGGTAGTTTTGTCCATAATTATTAGATAGAAAAATTGATAAATAACTGAAAATGGGGTTAAGTAATTCAAAATCTAGAATAAATACTCAAAACCTCCCCCATAAAAAAAAATAATTTTGTTAGCATAAAGCTAGCATAATTTATTATTTAATATACTTCGACATGTTTTGACAAATAATTGTCATCAGCAGGCTACTAAATCATTATAACAAGTGAGTTAACATACTTACATCAAAAAAGTTACATCAAAAAGTAAAATACATGAGAAAAAGAGAGTTGCTCATGTGGAAAATGAATTTTCAGTAGACCGTAACCACGGGATGGAAGTATGAGTCATCAGCGGCGCGCGGAACGGAAAATTCATCGGTCTAGTTCAAAATCACGTTGCAGTGAAGCATTCGCCGTATCTCCACTAACTCTACATCAATTTCGACGTCTTTTTAATCTGGGGTAATTTGTAAAAAAAAAAAAATAATAACAACATGTATAATAGGTAGTTTTGTCCATAATTACTAGATTGAAAAATTGGTAAATAACTGAAAATGGGGTTAAGTAATTCAAAATCTAGAATAAATACTCAAAACCTCCCCCATGAAAAAACTAACTTTATTAGCATAAAGTTAGCATCTATAACCTTATTTAATATACTGCGACATGTTTCGACAAATAATTGTCATCAGCAGGCTGCTAAATTATTATAACAAGTGAGTTAACATACTTACATCAAAAAGTAAAATGCTATCGAAACCATAACACAATGGAATGAATAATAATCTAAAGCTAACAAGTTGAGTATCACTGAAAATAATGAGTTAAACCATAATGTAAACAAGCAACAATACTTACAATTTTAGTTCTGACTTGAACAAATTGATAAATTAATAAATTTAAGATGAAATTGAAACCTAATTTGGAAGAAGTAATAAAATAAATAAAACTGTAATTAAAAGGAGAACTATTTGTAGCCTTTACTGCTAACACGACACTAAAACTAGAAAGATGAAGACCCCTAAGTCAAAGGTCGGCAACGTCAATAGCACTCCTGAAGAAAAATGGCGAATCAAGTAAGCTGGTAAGAAGAAGGAGTAAAATTGGCTCCAGTATGTGGTCTCCTCTACCACCACAGAATAGACCTCCAGGGCTGAAACCCTGAACGGAAAATCTGGCTACTCCTACTGGAAATGACATAGGTCATGTAGTCGAAAAATTATTATCTAGGTTAAATGTATCATTACATATACTGGAAACGTAGATAAATTCAATAAACGTAAGGTTAAAACATAATCGTAGATCTAAAAAGAAACAATTAGATCGACAGTGGGAAATATTAAACGAACATACCAGTTGCGAAATTAAATATTTAAACAAACCAGTGCAAAGACGGAAATAACAAAATAAATTTGAAAAATTATGAAAGTTTTTTAATAAACTCCGTGCTAGAACAAAGAATGAATGTAAAAGTGTGGTTAAGTGTGAAAAATACAAGAATACTTACGGGAAAAGTTGTAATTAATTAAAATTTATTGAAATTCTAAAACATTGATTAACTAATAAAAAATTCCCAAAACATCCCTGACGGGGATGACTGGATTATTAAGAAATAACAAGTCTAATTATTTAATAACTAACGCACGTTGAAAAAGTAAGTTTAATACTAACCACCATCAACCAAGAGAAACTACAGTTATACGATAAGTCGAAAAATCAGTTCAAAACTAAAAGATTCTTATTCAAATTTAACATCGTTTAATGAATAATCTAGGTTTTGATCAAAATGTTGCAATATCCTTATAGATCAATCTTTCTCCTTTCAGAAAATGTGAGCTAAGCTATGGTTGATATAAAAAAATAACGAATTTGTAAGCCTACGGAAATTGATTGCATGCTGATTAAGAATACTATTTAATTCCTATAGTCGCCAGTGGAAAGAATTTGTTATGGCCAATAAGCTTCGCTATCAGTTACCGTTGTCCTTTTTTGGCCAGTTATTTCAAATGAGCAATGCAAAAGTCTTTTGTTAGTATGTTCGCCCAAACCAAATCGGTAAAGAACCCAACGAAGATTAGAAACATGTTTAATGAACACTCACCCACAAAAAATTCCATTACAATTTAGTGTAGAATATTTTGAAATACTATCGAAAGGCCTATAACACGAAAAAAAAGCAGTGAAAATTTTCGAAATAACACATTACAGATTCTGTAGATAACTCAGGAAGATCCAATACTGTCAACAAGGAAAACCTCAAGGTCTGTCTACATTCCAAGGTCTGCAGTATAAGAAGTTATGAAAAAAGGTCTTCATTTAAGGTTATACAAAATTCAGGTTTTACAAGAAACATAAGAAACTGATTTTCCAAAAAGAATTAAGTTTTTCCAAAGGATTCAAAATTTAGTAAAGAACAACATACATTTTTTATATGAATTAGTAAGGTCATACGAATCCGCTTTTCATCTTTCAATGGAAAAGTAAATAAGCAACTGTGAGTTTTGGTCAAATAAAAACCGCGAGAGTTTGGAGAACACGTTAGAGATTCGACGAAAGTCACAGAATGGTGTGGTATCTCGAAGCAAAAATAAATGGACCATTTTTTCCAAGCACTAATTGTAACCTCTTTCACGGATGTTGATACACTAGAATTTCATCACCCCTAATTGCAACAAGAAACTATTAAATTTAGTTTATTTTTAACAGGATGGGGCTTCACCCCACTATGCTCACGTTGCGAGTGATTCACTGAACAACGTTTTAGAAACAGTGGTTTGGGAGAGGCGGACCTACACCCTAGTCACCCGCTCTCGGAACTAGACAGCTCCAGGTTTCTGGCTATGCGAAAGAATGTTGCCATCATTCGCTACCGACACATAGAAAACATTCTTGAGGGATTTCTAGTTAATGGTTTTAATATGTATTTTACAAATTTAATTATGAGTGTTGAAAACGGCAGAAGGCATTTTCAACAGTAGTTTCTTAAAATTATTTTGTGAATAAACCGTAGCTGTGTTTTTGTAATATTGTATTCCAAAAATGTCAAAGGGGTTTACAGAATATATCAACCTTCTTCCCACAGGCGACTCTTCATACAATAGCACTTGAATAGTATTCTTAATCGATATGCAGTCAATTATTTGGGAGGACTGGACAGGGAAAACTACAGAGTAAGTGACATGTCAACTATAAATACTACCGGAGAACGGCAAAAATATCAGATCTGTTCGAATCACCAGAAGTCGAGCACGGATCATCTAAAGGTGATGGTACTTTTAAGGACCTGCCAGAGCAGGAAGGACGAAAACCATATATATATATATATATATATATATTATATACATATAGGGTGTGAAAATATTTGTAACTTTATAACACTTCCGGTTATACCGGAAGTAACCATCAACTTCATTATTTTAAATAGAATGTGTTATACTTTGGTTGAAATTTGTATTCTACATAAAATTCTGAACAAATTTTTATAAGGATAACATATCTCAAAAATGAGCGGTTTTTGAGTAAACGATTATTAATCGTAAATAATATGAGAATATGATTTTTGAAAAAATTCACAAAATTTAAAATAACTTAAGAACCGCTCATTTTTGGAATATGTTATCCTTATAAAAATTTTGTTCAGAATTTTATGAAGAATACGAATTTTAACCAAAATATACCACATTCTATTTAAAATAAGCAAGTTGATGGTTACTTCCGCCATAAACGGAAGCGCTATAAAATTACAAATATTTTCATTGAATTCAGCATGGCCGAAAATATTAAAGTACAATTTTTCAATTTTCAAATATCAGTAGTTTCACCAATAAGTCTAACGCGCCACACCTGTATATATATATATATATATATATATATATATATATATATAATATATATATTTATCATTCAAGAATGTTGGTACGCGTATAAAGATAAAGATTGGATGCAAGAACTGCGAGGAGGTCTACATAGGCCAGACGAAACAATATTTATCCAGACGGACACGGAATCATAAACAAGATTGTTTTGACCGAAACAAAAAAAAGAAGGAAAAACGGAGTTAGTGGCTCACTGTTTCTCGTGCAAACACGAATTTAATTTTACGTGTGTGACTATTACAGCTACTGAACAAAATCTATCGAAGCGACTGGAAAAATCCATATCGTTCGGGAGCCAAATGCCATTAACAAAAAATGTGATTCCACCACCAGTATAACATCTTACTATAAAAATGTAATTCGCCAGTGTGTGCGTGTGCGTGTGCGTGTGCGTGTGCGTGTGCGTGTGCGTGTGCGTGTGCGTGTGCGTGTGCGTGTGCGTGTGCGTGTGCGTGTGCGTGTGCGTGTGCGTGTGCGTGTGCGTGTGCGTGTGCGTGTGCGTGTGCGTGTGCGTGTGCGTGTGCGTGTGCGTGTGCGTGTGCGTGTGCGTGTGCGTGTGCGTGTGCGTGTGCGTGTGCGTGTGCGTGTGCGTGTGCGTGTGCGTGTGCGTGTGCGTGTGCGTGTGCGTGTGCGTGTGTGTGTGTGTGTGCGTGTCGTGTGCGTGTGCGTGTGCGTGTGCGTGTGCGTGTGCGTGTGCGTGTGTCGTGTGCGTGTGCGTGTGCGTGTGCGTGTGCGTGTGCGTGTGCGTGTGCGTGTGCGTGTGCGTGTGCGTGTGCGTGTGCGTGTGCGTGTGCTTGTGCGTGTGCGTGTGCGTGTGCGTGTGCGTGTGCGTGTGCGTGTGCGTGTGCGTGTGCGTGTGCGTGTGCGTGTGCGTGTGTGTGTGTGTGTGTATATATATGCAAAAATTTTATACCCTAACAAAATTAGTATGACTGAATAGGTAATTTTAATAATTTTCAAACGAGATGTCACTTGCCATAAGATACTATTTAAAATTATTGGTCACTGTGACGTCATATATGACTATTACGTCACTTGTCATGACTAGTTGAGAAGCTTATATCCGTTTATATTCACCCTCAAAATTTCATTAGTATAAGTAAAACCGTTCAAAAGATACAAGGGGGGGAGGGGACTTTTGACTAGCACTATATATATATATATATATATATATATATATATATATATTGTTGTATTTTATTTATGTTAACGAAATATAACTTTTAAAGAGAAATATAAAGCTATGGACTTCCAATGTCAAAAACTTTGCGATTTTGTATTTTTGATTATTAGTAAAATATTTGTTGTCTTGGTGTTTCTATTTTACTATACTGTATATTTAATTTATTGTTTTACAGTGATGTCGGTTTACGAAAATAATGAATAGTGTTATATATCGGTTGGATTTCTACAATCCAATGAAAATCCCCAAGAAGCTTCGGAATTATATTAAAAGAGGTAACGTATTTTGAGTATTATGGTTAAAATAATATCTTAGGTGTTCTTTTTGTTTATATTAGATATCCACAGAGACCGCAACATTCCCCAGACTTAATTTTTCCGGTTTAAATCACACTTAGTAGAATAGGAATCATTTATCAAACCCACCCTAAGGCATCCACGAAACAATATAAAGACAGAAAAGAAATAAACGTATTGGGTTATACAAAAGCCACCCTTTCATCTTCTTAAAATCAAATAGAGGAAGTAACTGGTGTATTCAAGTATGATGCTCAAAGAACTTTGAAAAAGTAATCTCTATAAATTCCACATAGTTCAACATTTGCACCCCGGCGATGCCGAGCGCCGAGTATTGTTATGACAATGGTATTTAAAACAAATACGTACTGATGAATCTGATGGAAGACTCGTTGTGTGGTCCGATGAATCATAATACAAGAAATTCAGCCGCAGAGAATTACGAATGAATTTTTGAGAACGCACAACAAGGACACTTTGGGGTTGGGGTCACTTGTTTCATTTTTGGACGACGCTACAGAATTTATGAAGGAGGTCCTACAGCGCTTCGGTACCGAGAAATCCTTGAGGAAGGTATTCCAGAACTGATGGAAAATGGTCGATTGGTCCTTTATGGTCCCGGTTATCTCCAACACTACGATGCTCCAAGCCACAACTCTACACTTATAAGGGCATTTTTGGACTGTAGCTTTCTTCAAAGATGGATTGGTACCTACCGACTTGTAAGATGGTCTCGATCTCCGGATCTTTCTTAACCTGTTTCAAGGAATCAATAAAAATTCTATTATTACTGTCCCATTTCGTCAATGGGAGTTATATGAATTACCTGCTTTAAAACAAGCAACCTCAAACATATGGCCAATAAAAACGTCGACACAACTGGAAAACCACGTTGGATAATTGTTGCATTCCAACATGGTAAAAGGTACACAAAGTCAGCAAGGGCAGGAAATTTTGATCACATTAACATCAGAAACCTTAAAGTACATCTGAATTCGGAGTATTATCCATATGAAGCAATGCATTTTAACTTTGGTGCTAACCAATACATACGTGCCTATAACAATTTTTTGAAATTCCGATGTGATTACTATGACGAAGATGATAAAAACATATTATTCAACTATTCCGAATTCAAATCATGTCCGGTATTTGTTATGGACTGCTCTAAACAAAATGAATCCCTTAAAAACTCAACAGTGGACATCAAATTGGAAATGGAATCTCTAACACCTTTCGATAATGAAATCGTCGCCTATGGTCTTTTTCTTCATGATGCTATTGTGCAGTACAGTCCGCTCACTGGAGAAATGAAAAAATTATAATTATTGTAATATACACCGTATATTTCTAGTATATAAATAAAAATGTTATAATTATTCGCTTAGTTTTATTTCATCCACTAACGATGAAAGTAGTAGCTCAGAAACAAAAACTTCCAATTGAAAATCATGACTTTGATGAAAAGTCTAGTACTCCAAAACATGGTGATTTACTTCCTAATAGTATACGCGGAATTATATGCGGCCCATCCAATTGTGGTAAAACAAACGCAATGATTAGTCTGCTTACTGAGAAAAGGCTTTAAAATTTAAACATGTATACGTATACTCTAAGTCATTGAACCAAACTTTTACAGGAAATCTTAGTTACAATGAAGGATATAGGTTACTTTACCTTCAGTGACAATCAGGATGTGAGTGAGCCTAATTGTGTAAAACTAAACTCTATTTTTATATTCGGTGATATCGCTTGTGAAAAACAAAATAACATAAGGGCATATTTTTCTATGGGTAGACATAACGATATTGAATGTTTCGATTTGGGTCAAACTTACAGTAAAATTCCAAAGCAATTATTACGTGATAATGCAAATCTAATTATATTATTTGAGCAAGATGAATTAAAACTAAAACATGTGTATGAGGATCCCACCCTAAGCATGAAATTATTTCGGGACATGTATATAATGTAATACCTTAAACTGCTTTCAGTAGTTTAGTAGTAACTGATTTGTTTAGGTTTTAATAGTTATCGGTTTACTAAAAACAGCTACCTGTTCAAGGTAATCCGGTACCTGTTCAGTAAACCTGTTTTGCTACGATGGCTAACAATGAGATGATATTAAAGAAAATAATTACTCGGGCTCGTAAAATAATACAGCAGAAATATCACAGTATTAAAACTGCTCGCGTTGATAATGAAAGAACATTTTATAGTACTTATAAGCCCCTAATAGATCCTCTAACTGGAATAGTAAATAAAATCGATCTAGATAAAAAAACACCTAAAAAGGAGCCCATCGATGTTAAACCCAAAAAACCACCCCTATTCACATTTACAAGAATGCACGCTACTGTCCCCACTATCTCGCTAGCACAAGTTCAACGGACTCCAGGCTTCAGTCTATTAGGTGATTCAAGAAAGGGTGCTACTAGCCCACTAGCTCAGCTTCTGTTTTTTCAAACAAATCCTCCTCCAGGTCTTTGTATACCATCCTTCTTAGATATATCTGTTGTAGGAGAGATTAATACTGAGGAAGAAGACGAAGAACTTCTTATTGTCACAGATGATTCTACTACCCCTAATGGACCCATCTCAGAATAATTTCTCGAGCAGTATCATAAATTACCTCGTGTATATGTTGAACGTACTATGAGGAATTCTGAATGTGCCATTAATCATACTTATGTAGTCCACTATGATACCAAAACTAGCAAATGGACAATTGGTAATACTCCCGTTACAATTAAAGGAAACGATATGATTATTAAAGGTGTCACGTATAAAGGGACTCCAGGTTTATATGATCTGCTTATTATGAATGAACCCAATTAAATCTAGTAAATTCAAAAGATAGAAAAGATTATAGAAGTGTTTTAGAAGCTACTCATGTTGAAAGGCGAGATTATGATGTAAGTGGGCAAATTCGAGAAAGCCGCAGCAAAAGTATACACAAATAATAGATACCTTGCCATCATCATCACCCACAACCAAGCCGGGTGGAGCTATGTTTTTTAAGGAAATAACAGACTGACTCATTAAATACAAATATTGGAATGATATACACGAACTAATTCTCATCTAGAGGTATTGTGGGCAGAAAAATTGCAGAAGAACTATGTGAAGATGGATACATTGAAAAACTAAACAATCGATTGTTAAACAGTAAAAATGCAAATGCATTCATGTCGAAATATCACAACTAAAATGCCCCTTCACAAATTTGGACGTTCACATGTCCAGAAATTATCCCCTCAGTTTAAAGCGATTGATGATAATCAATTTAATATCAATAATAAGAGACTCGGCAATGTTGCCAATCCAATAGATCCTCAAGATGTCATCACGAATCAACACTATTTATCAACAACGTTCAATTTGGATGGAAACCGTTTGACGCAGTTTGCAGACCCTGAAGACGATGGTGATGCTATAAGTAAAGGATATCTTGATTTTTGTTTACAAGCAGTTCAGAAAGCTTTTAAAGGAAACTCTAACGCTTATCTAGCGTTGGAACAAAAACTCATCTGAATGAAATTGTTGATAAATTGGTATCATGTCCAAATTACAACTCGTCAACGAAATGCACAAACCTGCACGAAAAATTTTAAACGAAGGCGCACAATAATTAGAGGTTTTGATGACCTCTGGCAAGCAGATTTGGATGAATTTAACACATATGCCAAACAAAATAAGGCATATAAGTATATCTTGGTGGTTATTGACCGTTTTTCGAAATACTTATGGACTAAAGAATTAAAAACTAAAACAGGTCAAAAAGTTACCAAGGCCATGCGAACAATCTTCAAAAAAGACGAAGACCCACCTATTTGCAGACACATGCAGGAAAAGAATCCTACAATGAACATTTTGCTATACTAATGCGGCGTTATGGAGTCAATCATTATTCCACCTATAGCACAAAGAAGGCTGCAATTGCGGAACGTGTTATCATAACCATTAAGGGTGCTCTATATAAGTTATCCAGCCTACAAATGGATTGAGACAATTGATACCATAACCATGTATTATAACAATCGTAAGCATAGAACTACCAAAATGAAGTCCAAATATGTCGGTAACCATACAAAGCTAGCGGCTTACACTCACATAAAAATATTCGATAGGAATCGATATTCTTTGGGTGACATAGTACGAATCAGTAAATTTAATAGTATTGTCGCCGAAGGATACACACCCAATTGGTCTAGTCAACTATTTAAGATTATGAAACTTTGCATTACTAATCCCACTACGTACATGCTGGAAGACATGAAGGGAAAACTTGTGCTGGGAGGGTTTTATGAACATGAGTTACAGAAAACAAAGTATCCTGATGTGTATCTAGTACAAAAAGTGCTTCGCTCCAAGAATAATAAGTTATTCATAAAGTGGTGGAGATTGGACGAAAGATCATGGATCAATAAGGATGATATTGTTTTATAACATTTAACTTGTAATTTGTGAAATAAATTACTTATATTAGTTACATAATTTTGTATAAAAGGATGTAACTCTTAGACGAAGTAAAACGCACAAAAAAATAACAGTATTTTATTTTTTAAATATAAATATATTTGTTTTTAAAATTTCATTATCTTATAGAGTAAACCTAAAGTACCTCTACAATCACTTAAATTACTGGATGGCCATATCCCCCAATCTGGCCCACACCTCCATCCTAAACAGGAATTTGAATTTGTTTTACCTTTATTGATGTCTAGTATCCAGTAACAAATTTTTTGGTGCTGATCGTTTTCCCACGATTGAAACTTATAGTTGATATTTTGTTCTAATAACATTTCAATCAAAATATCGAGGTACTTGTAGTTAGCATAATGTGTCACTTTCTCAATACACTCAGGTATAATAAATAAAGTTTCTTTGTAAGCAATATTTTCTAAGGTAGATTTAACATTTGTTGAATTATCAACCCATAATAAATTGTATAGATACATTTTAAGCGGTATGTCACCAAGTACATACATATCGTCTAAGATCCTATCTATACTGAATTGTGGCCTTTATCACAGCTTTATCACAGCTTTCGGGGGAGGACTTCCCCATCAAAGAACGCTTCAGGTACTTTCTGTAGATTTGATCACTACTGTACCATAGTTCTTCCTGCAATTTGTTTTCAAGACTGTTCATAATGATAAAACTATTTTCCGAAACAGAAGACGAATAAAAGGTCTAGTGTCAGTGAAATTGAAATTTTCTAATCGTTTATTATCACAAGGATTAAGTACTACTTTATTCTGTTTGATTGTAAACACATCATGATTCTTTGATCTTATCAGATGCTGAAAACGCCTTATTACGTCACCATCAAACAAAACATGTTTATAATCATTTATCGAAATCTGTTTGAAGCTTGCGCGGGTAGAACCCTTTGATTTTTTTACAGCTTTGTTATCATCCATGTAAGCATACATTTTTGCACGAAGTCCTACAAATTCCCACATAATTGCGCCATGATTTTCATCTTTCGTTAAGCCAGTGACTTTTTTATTTACTAATGGGATTCCAAAGATACTGTTGGGGCTATAATCAAATGTATCGAATTTATCAATGTCCTCTTTAATGCATTCATGGATATCAGGAACTTAAAGAGCGTATATGAGGCTATCCGTATCCATGTACAAGAGATTATCATTATTATGAAACTTGGATAGTGTGTAACCGTAATGAAAATTGTATAAAAAAGTTTTTGAAACGTCTAAAACAATATACTTCAAGCTTATTCATTTGAATGAAAAGCATATCATTGTCAAATATTGTACAACTATGAAAATTTGGTTTTGCTATGTAAGCACGAGCACCATAGCGACCCTCCCATTTCGTTATTAAACGTATATCCTTATGTTTACATACATTTTCAATCAGCTTCCCAAAAACGCTATTAATCATTAATTTATACAAAATTTTATCAAATTCGTTTTGAGACTGCTGGCGCATGGTGGTATCTAAATCTATATATTTTTTTAACCACGGCGACTGTTTAAAACGTAATATACGGTATACTTTTACCAACTTTAATCCATATTTTAAATATACTTTCAAATTTCTGTAATGAATTACATAATTATGTTTAGGATACAATGTGAGCAATAATTTTTTCATTTAGGAATCAGATACGGGTGATACCACATGTTCGGGTGCCAATGGTAGATCACTGTGACTTTCATGTAATTCTATAGGATAGTCTAAATCACACTCGACTATATAGCCAATTTCCGAATCATCGGGATGGTTTATTAAATATAAAGTTTCAAAATTATCAACAAAAGAAAAATCGCCTAATGGTCGAAATTCTGACATGGTGGCTCCATATAAATTATTTACGTCGTAGTACATTAAATACACACTCTCGGAAGTGGGATCAAATTTGTCCCCCATGTACTTATTGTTAGTTTTAGCATATCGATTAGAACATTGAACCACACCACCTCTAATTCCTCTCTCAATAAACACTATCATATCAACGTTTTTAGATACAAATCCGAGTAATCCCCTAACGATTTAATATTAAATTTGTTGAAAACATTAACTGCATGTGCAATACTCGCATTATTGATTGACTCATTAGTGAGATGACTGAAAAACGCTTCCTTGGGAGGGAGTCTGGTCTCGCTTAATTTATCCCAAGTATCCAGGTACTCATAAGGAGACACCTTCGCGAACTAGTAGCAAAAATTCTTCGACATTGTTGTAATTAGCGTGGGTAATCATTTTTTTACTATTTTCCAAATAGTCCGACAACTTTTCGATACTACTACTCATAAATCTGAAAGAGTCAATAAATCTAAACCTAATTTTAGTGCCTTGTATTACTTTCGTGAAAGAAATATATCTTTCTTTGTTTATAGGCAGCAGTGAAATCGCACCGGGAACAGTATCCAATTCTCTGATGAGGAAATGACAAACATAACCTGACAAATTATGAAACACGAGTGGTAGAATGTGGGAGTATTTATGGTTTAGGTTACAGTTCTGGTGCGATGCTCCTCGAAATACACCAGTAAAATGGTTATGATCCATAACTTTCATACCATAATCAGTAAATGGTTTTCCGCAAATGTGGCAAATCGTGGTGCTTTCAAAGTGCTCAACCTGATAGGGACTTAAAGTATCCATAAGAATTATTTTATTGATTATTTCGGTAGTCCAATGTGCAATACTTTGAAGCTCTTTAACAAACCATTGAATGCAATCGTTTCTTCTACAAAATCCAAATCGTGATGAAGAATCACTGTATGAACACTTCAGTCAGTAATCAATGCTGAATAGTATATGTTTGGGGTGAAATATAGTATTATTATCGATGTCCGTTAAATTCGTACACTTTTACAAGATACTTCTAAATCTGCATAAATTGCAAACTCCATCTTTTCCTGGAATGTGAAATTTTTGAACTGCAGAAACTTTCCAGCTTTAGTAGGTAGCTTGACAGAGCGTCGATTAAGTTGATGACAGTGAGTGATGTGCTTTTTTAGAACGTGAGTTGAAGAAAAAATGGTTCAAACATCGATAACAAATGAATTTATTGTGCTCCTTATTCGATAGTTGTTTAGAAAAAAGAGCCGACATATTTTTAATCCACGTGAAATTATAAACAGTATTATTTTTTGTATTAATATCGCCCACAGCTCGATAAATAGCAGAAAGTACTAAAAGATTTATAGGTTCCCTCACTCTGTTTTTATTAATGGTAATATAACTTTCCCCTGAATGCAAAACAAATTAATGGAGAGGTTGTTTAACTGTTAAAATTTTTTTACACCATCTAGTTTAATGAGCAAGGGAATTGAATCATAATTCAAAACATCCATAAAATGAGGATAACTATAAACTCTATCTGAATGATGTTACACGGGATATAATGTCGAAACAACGTCCCACAGGAAGCAATACGTATCCCTATTTTTAACATTCACTACGGCATGCTTTACTGCTATGAAGTAAGGAACTTTAGCGTAAGTTGAAAGTGGGACATAGCTATTAATATTCACATTCAAATGTAATACTTCATGTAATGGCCAACCGGAATCCCTTTCGGAAAACTCCTCTAATATCATTTGTAATTTATAATAAACGTTTTCATTACATCACTCACGTAAATTGCTCGCAATATCGATGACATAATTTTTTATTGCAGAAGTCTTCAACTCGATAATATGATTTTGAGGGTGCATAAAATTGCATACTAAAAGGACATTCACCTTTAACATCGTTTGCCTTAGCATTACTTTAACCTTTCGTGCAAAACTATTGTATTCATTTTGTAAAAAAATAAGAGGGTCTTTGATTGACTGTAATTCCTGTAAGTAACCTACCATTAAAACATGAATCTAAAGAGTACCAACACAATTTGCGTGTGCGCTTTTTAGCGACATTGACAATTCCACTACCTGTTTTCCCTGAAGCGTCCTTTAACTGTTAAGTCTTACAAGACAGCACTTTAACATTGATAAATTACTTTTGAGTTTAAGCAAATTTTCACTTGCCTCTAAATAAATTTTATTTTGAATTATATCTTGCAATAGCTTAATGTTAGTGTTAATTATACGGATGTGCTTTACAAATTCATTTTTGGTTTTCAACAATGGAATAATACGTCTTGTCAAATTAGCAATATCACTACTACTTGGTAAAACCGAACACATAGTTACATTCAAAACTGTATCCAACAATGCAAAAATATGAAGCACACACTGCCGATTATGCGGTAATGCACTTGAAGCAAATATTTTATTTATTATAACTGATATGTAAAAATTAATAATTTAAGTAACTATATAAGTAGTTTAGTTTTACAATTACAATTCTAGCTACGAGTGCAATGTACTGACTGGTATAAAACTGTTCTTTATCTGTTCATATAGCCATACAAACCGACATTCAATGTCATATATTGCAAACTGGTTATAACTTGTCGCAAGAGCTTTAGTTCAGAAGGGTGTATACACCGCACTTTCTTTACAGTTCGTTGAACCAACCAACCACTTCCACTTGTTAGCAATTTTGTTATCGTCAACAGATCTACATGTATATAATGTTAAAGTTTTAATTTAGTACTCATTCATTACCTACAATTAGTCATGGCTTCCGCAAACAAAAAATGAAAACTGTCATTAAAAAAAGAAAAACCATGCATATTGCATGATGTTTTAGTGCGAGCACCACCAAAGAGTACTGAACCAATCCAGGCACCCTTCGAAAAGTCCATCCCAATAATTTCAATTAGAGATAGCGATGTAGAGGATAACTTTTCGAGGTATTTTGAAAAGTAGGTATAATTTTATTCCATTAAAATTATTGTTTCACTTTATTAATTCATAGAGTATTTAGTACAACCAAATGTATTTATCGTTTCAGCATAACACCAGCAACTACGGTGATGGCAACACCGCAACCGCTGCAGAAACTCCAATGCGGTGGTAACAATTTATCGCTAATGGATGAGTACCTTACTCAGCGCGAAGGGCAGGGCCCACCACCAGCCCTGCAGGTGTTTAAAGAAAAAAGTGTTGCTTGGTTACGTAAAATTTATAACGGCTATGTTATTAGTGAGGTGATGGGAATGGAGCGAATTGAAAGACATACCGCAGAACTGGCTAAGGCAAATCGGGAGTTATAATGTGTGCATCGTAATATTAAAAATACGAAAAACATTTTGTGTACGTTGGACGGGATTGATGTGTGATGGGTGTGTTATCTGTGTGTCAGTTAGTAATTAGGTTTTCTTTTTATTAGTAGTAATTTTTTTAAAATTTAATTTATTTTTTGTCGGTAGTAATTTAGGATGTAATGATAACAATATTTTTGTTAGATATGTATTTATGTATATATAATATATTAATGTTTAATTATTTTTATCCATTATCATTTATTTATCGTAAAACATCCCTAAGTGTTAATACTAGTTATTAAAATGGGAGTATAAGAACATTCACCACCAACACCACCAGCACTACTGCAACCACTTTTACTCCAATATGGAGGTAAAAACTTGGAATTAAGCAGACCAAGAGGTTCTCCACCACAACCACCCATTACTCAAGACAATCCTGCGTGAATTTGAAATCAGAAGTGTTACGTGGCTGCAGGACATTTTGTCAACATACATAGATTCTGAAAATTCTGAAGTGTCAAAAGTGGAACGTTTAACCAGTGAGTTGGCTGAAGCTAACAAAAATGTGGAAATTGTTCGACAGTAGTAGTTTTGTTATTGTTTAAAGTAGTGTTTAGTTTTAGTTTTTGTAGGGTAGGGAACATAAGTGTAATTATAATTATTTTTTTTACATGTCATACATTTACGTATTATAATAAATAACTGTGTAATTGTTTTATTTCTTATGAAATATCTCTATCACATATACAAAGAAAGAAACAGTAAACGAGTGTGAAACTATTTAACAGTTGTTTTATTTCAAGGTTAAAAAGTGAAAACAAATAAGTTAAGGAAATTGAAAATTATTACTAATTTTGTTAAACACATAAATAAAAAGTTTAGCTAGTAAAGTACAGGTCGTCGGTTCAATTCCTACTCGAAGTAAACTTTTTATTTATGTATTTAATAAATATACTAAGAAGATTATTGTAAAATATCATGCATATAAAGAAAGTGTGAAAATATAGTACAGTTAAAAGCTTGCGTTAAATAAAATAAAAACAGTTCTCAAAAGCATGTAAATCTGAAAACTTTACGCCATGTGTTGATGCAATACGAATGTCACAATTGCATTAATACATTTGCAAATCCCGATTCAAAATTGTAATGTGCATTGATGACCAAGATAAATATAGAATTTTCGCATTCACATTTGTACACAATGCTCTGCACTGCGTTCATTATCCTACAATTCTTAAAGCAGTAATATTCACGCTCCATCGAAAATTGTAAATTTGGAGTCCCAATCAAGCTAAATTAAAAAAACAGGTCATGTTTTAAGTGCTATTGGTTGTTTCAAAATTGAATTGGTTAATTTAATCACCATTTTGATACATGTACAAATGAAATGGATAAATTGCATATGTTTCTTCTGAGCTTACGTAGGTAAAAAAAATTGTGTTTTGAGTGCCCTTTGTTGTTTCAAAATGGAATTGGTTAATTTAAGGGTCATTTTTTCATATTTTGATAAATTTATACATGGCATGGATAAATTACCACTTATAAAACACAACTGCGTTGAAAAAAAAATTTTTTTCTGAGAATTACTTGCGAATTTTAAATTTTCAGGAGCGCATCTTTTATGGGCATTATTTATGCCCTCCCCACATCCCCACCTACACCCTGAGAAAACGGAAGGCCACATCGAGTCGTCTTTTATCCCTTTCCATAGATGTGCACATATATCTTTACTTACATCACACACCTTCAAATATACATCACTTTTATAGTCCAAGCACACGTCTATCGTTTACACAATAATAATTGCAATTATGCATTCTACTCTAGAACAATACTTGTATTTCAGGTTAAATATAATATTACAAATCATACTGATGATTCTACATGGGCAAGGAATTTATAATTGCAAGATTTTTACTCATTCCGAGTGTAATCCATTTAAAATGGGTTGCAATTGCATATATAAATGTAAAATGTACAAAGATACATCGTGAGAGTTAGTATTACGTTATTTCATAAAAAAATCGTTAGAATTTTTTTTAGAAAAAAAAACATTAAAAATACTTTACAAAATATTAAACATTTATTATATTACATCGCATTTACTTTAAATGCTCAATTCATTTGGAAAATATTAAAAAATTGTTAGAATTTTTTAGGTAAACAACATATTGCAAATATTTCCGATATAAAGAAAGGATTTTATTTTACATCAGTATTTATCTTAAAATTTATTGATTTTGTACAGTATTAAAATGTAAATATAAATTTACGCAAAATATCACGAGTGTATCGTTGTTTGCATAACATTTCAGGGTCAAAACTTTATTATTATGCTCTTCTTATCTTATGCATACTACCGTTTCCATTATTACACTTAACAGCTTTTTCTAATGTTACAATTTTTATTCATTCCTAATTATTCACTATTGTGTATCACTGTATAACATTTATATCATTTAAAGTTAAATACAAAATTTTACTTCATCACTTTAAGTATGGTGCATTTTAAAATTAAAAGCTTTTCCATATAAATACAATAACTCATTTAAACATTACAACATATTAATACCAAATATGTTTAAATGTGTTTCTATTTTCAAACTCGAAGCTGCCGCATTCTTCTATTTATTTCATACACCTCCAAATCTACTTTTAATTTTTTAATTTTTCGAATCAACATCTCCAACCTCTTCTTTCGCTCAACAATAGTTAATAATTGTTCTTTTCTTGTGCTTCTTATCTTGCATACTACCATTTTCGTCATTTCTGTTAATACTTAATCGTGCGCACCCAAGGAGGCCTTTTATTATAAATCCACATCCTTCAAAACCGCTAACCTAATTTCTTCTTTCCATGAACTCATTCTATTTTTATACTTCTAAGAAATATCATACGATATCCCTACAGGTCAGTAATGTTTGACCTTGAGCACTCTATTTTTAGACTTCTAAGAATTGTAATATGATGATGACATTGAAATTTCTATTTTTAGCTTTTGATCTTGACATACAAATTTACCACCAAAACGTATGACCGCAGAGTGATCTTGTAATATGATGATCATAACGATGACATTGCAATTTCTATTTTTAGCGAACTCAAAAAATTTAAATTTGCCGCCAACTGTTTGACCTTTAAGAGATCCAAAAGATTACATTTCTCACCACCAGAGAGCGAGTAACCTTGAACTAGTCCAGAACCGGCCCCTAACCACTACTCATTCATCACAGTAATATCCCGTATATAATGCATAAAAAAAATACAATTATGTTTATAACTGTACAGATCTAGAAATCCTTACAAAAAATCAGTAAATTAATTATTTAATTATTTGTTTGTTTTGCATTAAAAATGCTCCGGTGCGTTTCAATAATTAATTATTTTTCCTTCTTCCGTAGTTAAGAAATCGTTTTAGATTTCGACGCAAGAACCCCACCAACGCGCACCTCAATTCTCTCACCCAATCACGTTAGACAGCGTACTACTTAAGCGGAATTGCGACGCGATATTAATTACTCCTCCGCCATAGTCCTCGCTGACTTATCTTATTGATTACGCCCTGAAGCTTACTTACTTCTTCTTTGCCACTTTCGTTCCTGGTTTCCATTCCGCCCTAGCCTACTAGGCGTGAAATCAGAAGCCATTAATCGATCCTGTCCGCAAAAAACCGCTATACCCGTACACTAACACTTACTCGGGCATATACCAAGCGTAAACAAACATATCCTATTACACACAATCCTCCTCTTTGCTTTTAGGCGTAAACCTGAAAGTACTGAGATTTCCTCGGGAAATTACCCCTAAGGCGCATACCTGAGTAGGTATTCCCTTACCTTTGCTTGTCTCAAATGAGTAGGTCTGTCCTTCTAATTAATCAATGGACCGTACGCTCGTTTGCTTAATTAATCCGTTCTTAACGCAAAGGTAACTAAAAGCATACACGACCGAACTAGAAACTCAGTAAACTACACATAAAGCCATTACCCCCATAAAGCGCGTTATTAGTCTTTTGTTTGATTCTAAGAACATATTTATATAAATACTTTTTATACATACAAGCGCGTGGATCGTTTTAAAATTAAATTCGTAGAACTTAAAATAAGATTAATGTATTGCTGTCTTCTTAGCGCAAAGTCTAATTGATTTGCGTATAACTTTTAATTACAGAAAATTATATAGGATAAACCAGGGAAATTATTACCATAGAGACACATTCTTAATCTATTGTATTATTAATTATCCAATCTGCAGACATCTCATGTAGCAGCAGAACCTCTGTTGTCTACAACCTTCCCGATTTCTTTAAGGGCCACCTATTGATCGCGCTTTAGAGATATATTTAAGTTCTGTTATTTGTGTTATTTTTAAGTGAAATATAAATATATTACGTAATATATTTAGAATTATAAAAGGTATAGGAAATAAAAGAGACCGGGTAAGATCGGTTAAGATGAGACATGATCGGATAAGATCTATTAAGATCGAATAAGATCGGATAAGATCGGATAAAATCGTATAAGATCGGAAAAGTTAGGATAAGATCGGATAAGATCGGATAAGATCGTATAAGATCGGATAAGATCGGATAAAATAGGATAAGATCGGATAAGATCGGATAAGATTGGATAAGGTCGGATAAGATCGGATAAGATCGGATAAGATCGGATAAGATCGGATAAGATCGGATAAGATCGGATAAGATAGGATAAGATCGGATAAGATCGGATAAGATTGGATAAGGTCGGATAAGATCGGATAAGATCGGATAAGATCGGATAAGATCGGATAAGATCGGATAAGATCGGATAAGGTCGAATCAGATCGGTAATGATCGGACAAGATTGTATAAGATCGGATAAGATCGGATAAGATAGGATAAGATCGGATAAGATCGGGTAATATAGGATATGATCGAATAAGATTGGAATACTTATTTTGCTATTTCCAATCATTTGACTTTGAAGAGCATTTAGCCAACAGAATTCATTCTTTATGGTCAAGCTCAAAGGATCACTCACACCTTCAATGAGCTAAACCTTGAAAATTCTAAGAATAAACTTTGACCTTGATGCGTCGACCAAATTCTAAGAATTGCTTGAACAATGGAGCGTGGCCTTGAAAATTTTCCGCCAAAATTTGATTTACTATCCCCATAGCATCTCCATGACCTTGAAAATTGATTTCTAGGAATTAACTCAACAAAATTGCTTGGTGAAAATTTCCCCGGTCACATGACTACGTCTGACCTTATTCTAAGAATAAACTTTGATTGATGCAGTAAACGTGCACGCGACCATCAATGACCTAGGTAACAATCTGTATGGTACTCCTGCAGGTTGATTTCTAGGAATTAACAAATGGCCTTGACTCGGCGTTACCCTCAAAGTTCACTCGTGCAAAATAAACTTTGAAGCAGGGTGTGTACAAGAATTGGTGACCTTGAAGAATATACTTTGATGTCGGGAATGTGTACATGCACTTCAATGACCTAAGACGCAGCGACTGTTTGACCTTGAAAAACCTTGTGGGCAGCGAAAGTGTACATGATGACCTGATTCAATAATTTTTATGACTCTGATTTAATAATTTTTATAAGACTTTACACAGGGCAAATTTAGATATCCTAATGAAAGTGAAAAAGTGAGCCAAAACCACCCTAGCTATACTACTGTCATGTGAACAAATGTACCGATGCTCACATTAAGAGTTTTGGCGTCCCCACTTTTAAGATAGTCGGTAGCTCAGTATCGGACTGTTACTTGGATGCGTGTAGTAGATTATAAAGAATAATGAAAATTAAAAACAGCATCACTTGGTTTGTTCTTGTATAGTCATCAAACCAAGAAAAGGATGAAGGCACTGTTACGACGATGGTTTTAGTCCAAATAAGGAAAAAACTCTGACCTAAAAGAATACATGTTAATTAAGCATAGAAATAAAATAACTCCGATTGTAATATCGTACAACTCTATCGGAATAAATATGCACATCTTATAGGCCCCATGACGTGCTGCGATAACGTTGCAGAACCAAAGAATGATATTTACCTAATAGTAATAGTACAATAGTAATAAACAAATAAGACTATCAGACATAGAGAAGGAGATAGCGTCACAGCGGGTTAACTAAAACAAATATAAACAAGAAGACTTGCTGCACGAATAAACCAGAAGCCAAGTATAAACCATTTAAAACCGAAGCGCACATGGTTTTAAGAAAAACCCTCGTTAAAGCGTTTGTGAACAAGCGTAAATAACCATGCGTTTATTACGGCTAACAAACATCAAACAGAACGAAAATGAAATCTGTGCTACATCTATCCTGGCAGATTGTAAAGTAAAACAACGGTCTGTATAAACATAAAGCAGACAAAAGCTATGTAACTTGTGCAACAATGATACACACTTCTTCTTCTTGAAAGAAGAAATTTTCTAGCGTATAATAGCTCTCTTTTTATAACAAACATTATTCTACATATTTAAATTGTAAATGCTCGAAGCGAAACGAAAATTTATCATTCAGTACGGTAACATCCCGTATACAATGTATACAAAAAAATACAATTATGTTTAGGACTGTAAAGATCGAGAAATACTTACAGAAAATCGGTAAATTAATTATTTAATAATTATCCGTTGGTTTTGAATTAAAAATACTTCGGTGCGTTTCAATAATTAATTATTTCACCTTCTTCCGTAGTTAAGCAATCGTTTTAGATTTCGACGCTCCATTCTCTCACCCAATCACGTTAGACCGCGTACAACATAAGGGGAATTGCGACGTGATATTAATTACTCCTCCGCCGAAGTCCTCGCTGACCTATCTTATTGATTCCGTACTGAAGTTTACTTTCCATTCCGACCTAGTGCCATTAATCGATTCTGTCTGCAAAAAACCGCTATACCCGTACACAAACACTTACTCGGGCGTATGCACAACGTAAACAAACATGTGCTATTGCACACAATCCTCCTCTTTGCCTTCACGCGTATGCCTGAAAAGTACTGAGAATTCCCCGGGAAACTACTCCTAAGACGTATACCTGTGTAGGTGTTTCCTTACCTTTGCTTGTCTTAAAGGCGTAGGTCTGTCCTAATTAACTAATGGAGCGTACGCCCGTTTAGTTAATTAATCCGTTACTAACTCAAAAGTACCTAAAACCATACACGACCGAACAGGAAACTCAGTAAACTACATATAAAGCCATTACCCTCATAAAGCGCGTTATCAGTCCTATTATCGATTCTAAGAATATATTTATATAAATACTTTTTATATATACAAGCGCTTATATCGTTTTAAAATTAAATTCGTAGAATTCAAAGTAAGCCTAATGTATTAATCTCTTCCTAGTGCAATGTTTGATTGATTTGCGTATATCTTTTAATAACTCAAAATTATATAAGGTAAACCAGGAAAATTATTACCGTAGCGACACCTTCTAAACTTACTGTATTATTAATTATCCAAACCGCAGGTATCTTATATACCAGCAGAACTTCTGTCGTCAACAACCTTCCCGATTCCTTTAAGAGCCCCCTAGTGATCGCACTTTAGAGATATATTTAAGTTCTCTTATTTGAGTTATTTTAAATGGGAATAAGTGAAATATAAATATATTACGTAATATATTTAGAATTATCAAAGGTATAGGAAATAAAATAGTGCGTTTCTTTAAAAAGCTGTCATGATTTCTGTGAGCCTTCCCACCTCGGACCGAAGCTATTCCGGGCAAAAGCAACTATCTTACTAAACAATAAACGTACTACCTTTTTATAGATAAGGGAGGTGATTACACGATGCATCAGCTGATAGTACGTAACATAAAGGTAAATAAATAGATGAAGGTTAACAATACATCAGCTTCTGATTAAACGACATATAGAATTAACTTTTTACATCAAACATAGAATGTGTAAGCCCCTTTTTTTGGGATGAGCACAGGTTCTCTTTTAAGGATAGCTTACTAATTATTTTGTGTTTACCTCGGCTAGGTCAGGGAGTAGGGGTGGATTGCTTTTAGACTCATATACCTATTAAACAATACCGTACCTCGGTTTAATACATATATTTAAACAAAATATTTATGGTTACAATAAATCAAAGTAAAAAATAAAAAGTATTCTGGTAAAATAAAATGAACTTCTTAACTAAACGCTTCTGCAAGAAATAAATTAATATTTATTTCTAATTGCGCCTGGTCTGCGGCAGCCCACTGTACACCAGCGTGCTCCGGCTTCCTTGACGCTGGAGGTGGTAATTCTGGGTTGTGTACTTTCGGCCCAGAGGTCGCCTGTGTGTCGATGGTCGGTTTTTCAACTCTCTGTAAATCAACCGCGTTATATACAGTATTTAAAACAACTAAATAAATGGTGGATTTTGTTTATTTCTAAACAAAATTATAACGTGTTCAGGTGTAAATAATACAAGGGTGTGTGTACAATTTCACGGAGGATTACTGTGTTTTTGGCCAGGTAAGTTTATTCTGATTTATTTTATTTGGTGTTTAAGAAAATGTTTCTGAAGTGAGGTTAAAGCGTAATTCAAATTTCTATCAGGGACTGGCTCTTTATTACTTATTTCTTAAGTAACGTTTTGCAATTCGGAACAGGTTAAAGAAAAGCAGAACCAACACAGGTTTTGGTATGTACACGATTTGTGTTAATACAATTTTGTGTTAGGCAACGGTTGTGTGTTATGTATTTAATTTTGGGGTTTGTACACAATGTCTAAGGGAAATTCTAATTAATTATAAATACTATATACAATCAAAATATCTACAAGGGTTATGCAACGGTAGCAAGTCGTAATTTACGATTTGCAAGGTTTAGGTGATGCATGAATATTTCCAAACATGTGTGGTTGAAAATATTGATAAGAGTTCATTCAATTTATAAATGGAACATTGACCTTCGTTTGATTTAATACAAAATAGGATGATTCTTTACTATAATTGAATATGATTTCTTATTTGTGGAAATGGATATGTATTTTCCCTACGAATAATTATCTTCAGTATTAATTCTTAAAGCAGAATAAATTGCTTTATTTTAATTAATGTAATGGATTTCTTATTTTCAAATAGAAATTCTTTTACTTGAAGTAAAACGTAAAATTTACTTTTAGTTGTATAAATGTAATATTTTACTCAATTCAGGTTGGTTTCCGGTAACAAATTGGGATTAGGATATTCAGGTATATTTTTGTGATATACAGGGGAAGTAAATTATAAGTGTTGATAGCCAAGCAGGGAGCTCGAGCTAAATCAACAAATTCTAGTGATTCTATTTATTCAAAGCTGTAACGGACGCTTCGAATATATAGAATTATATACAGGAGGTTCAGGATATATTGGTTGTTCGTTTATAATTTCGTTAATAGCCAAGCCAATGGGCTCAATAGTCTAAATTAACGAATCTTAGAGATCCTATTTATTCAAAGTTATTACGGACACTGTGAATATATAGAACTTATACAGGTGTTTCAGGATAGCTCAATTTTACGTGTTGATAGCCAAGCAGGGAGCTCGAGCTAAATCAACAAATTCTAGGATTCTACTTATTCAAAGTTATAACGGACACTATGAATATGTAGAACTTTATACAGGTGGTTCAGGATGGACGTGGTAATTGCCGTTTTGGAGGTTATAGCGCTCGATTTGAACTTCCAGACGTTGCTTAAAGCCTCATTTGCTAGGAGAAGCCCTATAATAATCCAGGTGATCGCCGGTCTTAACCAGTCAATCTACCGAAGATCAGTATAATACGCAAAACCTCTTTGACGTCAATTACTTTCTTAAGGATGGTTGGTTAATAGGAATTTCTAGGTATTACAACTATTTTCATAAAAATCGGTTATACTTCGGAGTATTTGAATTCTATTTTAAATTTAATTGAAATTGCTTTAAGAGCTGTCAGGCGGTTATGTTCTCGAATAGAGAAATTTAGGTGTAATAAATAAATTATTACAAACAGGCAGGCAGGAGAATATATTTGCAGAGATGCGTTCTACAAATAGCAGTTTCAGGTGTAATAATAAATTATTACAAAACAGGCAGGCAGGAGAATATCTGTAGAGAAGCGTTCCACAGATAGAAGTAATTTTAAAGTGCCCAAATTTCGCTTATAAACCTTGCGACTGAGTGGAGTTTTGGTAGGAAATGTCGCAACGATTCTGCACATCGTGCAAGTGGGGTACTGGTGCGCACGCAAAAGTGCTGATTATTTACCTTTATCTGGCACTGCAATAAAAATGAATTATTATTAAAACATTATCTTAATAATTTTTATTAAAATAATAATTAATTTATCTTACTCAATTCTGGCTCGTTACAAATGTAGATATAAAAATAAGTTAGTGTACAATAATATTGTAGTGTGGATCACATTGTAGAAGTATATAAGTACTAAAACGGTAGTTCTAAAATATTAGCGGAAACTTCATATGTTAAACCTAACTATGACTGTTTGCCACCAATGATGTACAATAACTCAAGTGAAGTGAGTTGTGTAAAATTCATAGTTCGTTAACTAAAATTTTTGACTTTTGTCATACCGCTGGTACATCTCACGAGCAAGCCAAGCAAGAATATCAGCACATATTAGTTTATGGTTACTTAAAGCAGTTTTCAACAGCTTATTAGTATTTTATTAAGTATTTCCGCATTCAGTAACAGTTAGTATTGACGTGGTTAAAACTTTTGTATAATTGGCAGAAACTAAGACAAAGATGCATACCTTACTTGCATTTGCTGTGACTAGTAGTGCAACCTAGATGTTCCCTCTCGGATGATCAGTGATAACGAAGTTGGCTATGGCATGAAGATGTGAGGACAAGCATACCGAAAGAAAGTAAATCAATCAAGACTTTGTTACGAAATTAATAATATTTATGGAAATCTATATCTATTATATATCAGTACCTCCTAATGAAGCGACAGGTCACTTAGTTCCTTTAACGAAACTTGTATCCGTATTAAATAAAAGAGAAACATCTATTGTTAGTACTAAATTAAGAAAGTGCTTGAAACAAAGCCAGTCTAAATGAAGCATGCACTAAAATGTCAATTTTGGTAGAAATGCAGAAAAATGTCTAGTCTAGTCTCCATAAGAATAGATTTTAAGCAGGTACCAGCTAGGCAAAAATAGCGCCAACGCAACAGGATAAAACGACCAATCCAAAATCCTTTTCTTTATCAAAAATTAAAAACTACTATATAACCCAGAGTGATCCTATAAGCGCCCTTGCCACGTAGTTATCATGTGTTGCCTACCAGTAAATAAAACTTCCTAAAATGTTCAATTAAATTATAAAATGGTAGAATAAAGAGAATAATGATAGTAGATAAGCTAGACCGGTTCTGGCCCAAAATCTCACGTTATTTCTTATGGAGGTTCATTTTGCAAATTGCATCCCCTAACTTTTTCCAACTCCTTACAAACGCCTTATTTTATCCCCAATTTCTTCGTAAATAGGCTATGCCGGTTCGAGCGCAAAATCCCATGTTATTTCTTATGGAGGCTCATTTTGCAAATTTCATCCTCTTCAACCTTCGAAATACCTCCTTCTCGCACCTACACGTAGGTACAACTACTAACCCCTACAATAAAATACTTATTCTTTTTGAGTTTTTAATAGTGTACTTTAAATTATACAATCTAAACGTTTCAATAACACTTACAATTATCTTCGTCAGTAGTAATATCTATTAAAATTGCTAAAGATGTAAACAATTTTGTCAAAGTTGAAAAATTAAAACATAAACATGCAATTAATATTGCAATATTATGGCCCTCATAACACTAGTGTGATGTACAAACAAACCCTCTCCCAGGAATTGCTCTAAAATGAATGTCTAAGGCTCATGGTGCTCTTAAGCAGAATAAAAGGTAGTTCATATACGTTTATATTTTACTAATATTAGTACAGACAAATGATATACCTTAACATTTAGATCCGCTGGGATAGTACAATAATATGAATGAGATTACAGTACATCACAATAATAGTTTACTAACATGAACCCGGCTAAGCAGTATCCATTATTCTTAAAGCTACTTTTGTTTGATTAATACTAGATACCATATTCTTATCACTCTAATTAGTCTCTGTTCCTCTATTAAATTATTTAAACACTCCACCAAATCATCAAACGTTATTCTATTCTTAACAATGTGTTCCTTCACCCCGGATTGGAAGGTATAGACACTACGAAGAAAGCTAAAGGGGTAAAGCAACACAGTGTTAAGAATAGAATAACGTTTGATGGTTATGTGGAGTGTTTAAACAATTTAATAGAGAAAACTGTAGAACAGGGACTAATTAAGAGTGATAAGCATATGGTATCTAGCATTAATCAAACAAAAGTAGCTTTAAATTCTCATGATGGTAAAAGATATCTATTTAAGGGATCCTATGATACGTTACCTTGGGGAAATTTTAGAATAACGGATACCGCTTAGCTGGACTCATTTGAGTAGATGTTTGTAAGAAATTATTGTTATATAATGTAATCTGATTCATATTATACTATCCCAGCGGATGTAAATATTAATGTATATCATTTGTCTGTACTTGTATTAATAAAATATAAATGCATATGAACTGCCTTTTATTCGACTTAAGAGCAGCTGAAGCTTTAGACATTTGTTTTAGAGGAATTATTGGGAGAGGGGGTTCCTGTACATCAGACTAATGTTATGAGGACCCTAAACCTGACATGAGTAGCCTGGTAAACAATGCAGGTTTTTAATCTCCGCTAAAGATATATGTGGTAGATACGTAAATAAGCCGACAGTTGGCCAGGGGGGGGTAGCCTATTTTTGATCAATTCTGGCCCGTTTTCAAGAAAATTGACTTTTTTGTTTGAAAAAGCCTACTCGTAAGATCAGTTTTTATATTAGTGGTAGCTATTGGTTTGATATATGTGGTAGATACGTAAATAAGCCGACAGGGGTTGTTCGTCCAAGGGGTTTTTAAAATTTATTTTTAGCTAATTGTGGCCCGTTTTAGAAAAAACTGACTTGATTGTTTGAAAAAACTGGCTTTAGAATAATCCGCTTAAAAGTATTTGGTCGCCTACACATAAGAGCAGCTTTTATATTAGGGATAACTCCCCCAATTTGATATATGTGGTAGATAACGCAAATAAATCGACAGAGGGTGTCAGGAGGTGTCGGTAAGACGAGCTCGCAACCCTCGCATTTGTGTCAGTGATTGTGGTTTTCTTAAGTCACAATATCATTGGTCTGATGGCGTCACGTGTGAGATGAACACTCTGCAAACATAGGGGTCGGTAATTTGTTACGTGTTTAATTGGAAAACGTTTCTTTTTGATAACTTTCGTCATTTGGTCAAATTTACTTACTAAAAACAGTAATTCATTCTTAGGTTGATTGCTTCCAATTCACTATTTCGCAAATTTTTATGCATCTCTAATTGCATTTAAATTTACATGTGTAACTTTAGTACACATCTCTTATTTAGTTAAAATACGTCAAAATAATACCTTCAGCGGCATCTCTGAGATTTCGGATCATCCAATATAAAGCAATTAAATAGAAACCTTGGATCTTTTAAGGTGAAATAATACAAGTACATATAATAAATAAATATTTTCTACATATTTTAACTTTGGCAACAACAACTAAATAAAAATTTTCTCAAGTTTGTAAAATTGATTTTTAAGGTGTTGGCTAATGTTCTTTCTTCCTTTTAAGAACGCCTTTGATGGTGGATATTTAGTTTCTAGAGAATTTTTCGTTTCTGGTTCTGGATGCTGAAGCATCATTTTTTTTGGAAAATTCTCACTTAAAGTAATACTTTGTTAAGTAAAAGTATTACTAACGCTTTTAAAAGGCGGATATACTTGAAATTATTCATTCGTCCACATCTTCGGTAAGTGGCACATGTTTCGATAACCTCATGGTAATTAAAATTGTTTTCAGGTTTTCGAATATAAAAGCATTAAATACTAATTCTTCGCATATAAAGACAATTCAATCGAAATTACGTTGAATATTCACTACCGGCCCGTTTGTCACCTGTACGAGGTATGAATGGTCATAATTACTTAAACATCGTACTTATATTTACCTTCTTTTAGCATCTCCGTACTACCTTCTTTTAGCATCTCTGTACTACCTATGTAAGAGAATCTCCGTACTACCTTCTTTTAGCATCTCTGTATTACCTACGTAAGAGCATCTCTGTACTACTGACATTTCTAACGTCATTCCTTCTTAAATTTTACTGTTACGTTACATCCAAAGTACATGGTTACCGCTGGAAGGCGTAAGAGCCTTGCTGGCATCCATGACCATATACGTGAAGGCTGCTAGATCATTGGAATAGTACCCGAAATTAGCAAGATCAAATAAGTAAACGTTTCAACAATAAAGGTCAGGTCTTTTTTATTTTCTTTATCACCTGGTTACACGATTGTATTTCCAAATTTCAATTACACCTAGGAGGTTCTTAGTGAATTTCTACAACGAAAATAAATGGACTGATAATATTGATTTTATAATAAAATAATAGACAATTGTTATCTCTTAGTGAAATGTATATATTTAAGGTACTTCTAGCAGTTCACTTTCACAAAATTATTTTATCTAATACGGTTTATATAATACTAGTTTAGTTTTGGAATATTTTTGCACTCAATCATAATTAAAACTTAAATTGGATCATGAATAGTGACGATCGACCGCACCTAAACAGTTTTAGCTTCCATTTTGACCTAATTAATTCTAGCTTGTGTGGCTACATTCAACCAACGATTTAATTCCTGTTTTGATTGTAATATACCGGGTGTAACGGTTATCTGTAGTACGTGAACTGCTGCAAATGATAAACATTTAATTTCATATGAATTTGTAACTTTTTCTCGCAATCTTTATGTGTTACGTACATTACTTTTTTTTTCTGTGGACAAGATTGTTTGGGCCAGTTTATTTCCTATAAATTTCTTGATTACTTTGTTTGTTAGGGTAGTTACTTACTGTGGACCGAACAAGCATTCCAATTTACTGTATACTGTGTGAAGCGTAAATCAAGCAAGTTCATTAATTAATTTTATTTTGTTTTTTTATTCTACTAAACATCCCAATGGGATTATGTGTTAAATTAGCCAATTACGAATACGAACAGTAAGATCTTACAACGACCGAAAGGGGGCATATAATAATGTTATTAATTTTATTATTTTTTTTTATTGAATTAAATTGCAATTGCCGTGGGCACAAGCTGAGGCTCACTGCTCACCATCGTGGGCTTTGGCGGAATGTTCATTTATATATACTTTTATTTTATTCTTTTGTCAGGATATCGACAATAAAAATTACTTTATCGGAGGAATTGTCAATTCATTTCTACTCCCTCCTTTCGTTCTTATTTCTTTCTTTTTTTGGTAAATCCTGTTTCAGGCTTTACAGGGTTTACTCTCCTTTCAACACTTGTTGAGTATTTCGTTATTAAAGCTTGTGGCGCCTACTCATATCCGGTTCCTATCTAACCAGATTATTATCATTTTAAGCTATACCTCCAACACAGCCACGCATCCGAGTGTTCTGCGGTCTTCCGACCGTACGCCTGAGTTTAGTCGAGCCCACTTCATCTTTTTTGTGCCATATGATCGTTACACACGTGGCAAGTTGTACCGGCGTGTAGGTGCGAGAGGGACGTGTTTCAAAAGTTGAAGAAGTAGGGGATGAGATTTATAAAATGAGGTGCGTGTAAGAGGCTAAAAAATTAGGATAGGAAAATTTCAAAATAATCCTCCACAAGAAATAACATGGGATTTCGCGCTCGAACCGGCATAGCCTATTTACGAAGGAATAGGGGATCAAATAAGGCGTGTGTAAAGAGTTGAAGAAACTAGGGGATGCAATTTGCAAAATGAACCTCCATAAGCAATAACATGGGATATTGGGCTTGAACCTGCCTAGCTTATCTACTACTAATGATACACAATAATAATTCAAGGCTAGCAACTAGGATCGTTACAAACCAATACACAATATTCAGGAGAATTTCAATACCTACATATTATCCTAAAACATACACAGGAACTTTACAACAATCAACCTCCTTGAACAATGTCTATCACACTTTACAACCACATTGGTCATAAGCATCATTAAATAATTAAACTAAACAATAATCATCAAAAATGATTCGACATCATACGTGAACACCTTCCAGTTCAATTATCGCTAACATCAACACCAATTGTCACAAGTTAACAATTGAATATGTGACACAAATAGACAAATGTGCGCCATTCTATGTAAGAAAACAAGTTCTCGCTCCAAGAGTAAAAAGTTGTATAAATTAATCTAATATAGAAAGAAATGAATTAGGACATTTTAAATTTTTTCATAGTATTAGGATAAAATTCAAATAAAAAAGAGAAGATTGTATAAATAAAAAAAACCATTTAGATTTTCAAAGGTACATTTTAAACCTGCCAAACTAAATAGCCCAGTCAGTGGTCAGTAGAATAAGTTGAAACAAAATCAAATTTTTGTTTCTTAAGTGTGTAACGAAGTTTCAAAATTGCCTGGTGTTACAAGATAAGTTAAAATTACATACTACATAGAATTTGGCTGCAGGATTTAAATTGAAATGGAGTCCTGATTTAGTCGCGTTGTAAAGTAGTCTAATAGAAACTCCCGCGAAAATCATTTTTCCTTTCCCCATTCATTCCAGTTTGGTAATTAAGTTTAAATGTCGAGTAAATAAGTTGTAAAGAAAATTAATGAAGCTTCACTTATTTAAAGTTTAGTAACAAAATAAAATTATACTTACACAAACTCATAAATTCCTGTGTGAATGCTTTAAAAAATTTCAAAAGTTTTCAAGTTTATCCAAAGCTCCGCAACATTTTATATATTTCTTTTTCTAATATGTTTAAGAGTCAACCATTCCGTTCTTCACAGGCGTTAAGGTGAACGTCTCCCCCGTTTCTCTTTCAGCTAAATAAATATAAACGGTTAAAATTAATACCCCCTCCTACTCGAGTTACCAATAGAAACGAACTCTTTAGCTCAGTAAAACGAAACCCCCTCAATTTACCTTAAACAACATTGATTACAATATCGACTAAGATTATAGTTCTAATGATTTCTGTTTTATTTTTGTTTTATCACTCATTCCAACCTATATAATGTAAGGTGGCATCTGGTCAATTTAAATCCTTTTATGTCAACCTCCATGAATACGATTTTGCAACAGCATGCGAGTTTTTGACTATCCTCTGAGTCTAGTTAGTCTCTTCCGGGTTTACTACTTGTTTCATTACAAAATATAAATGGTAATAAAAATATTTGGAAAGTTCGATAGTATTATTTACACTGTAAGTGTTTGTGATGGATATTATATCTATAATATCTATATTTTTATGTTTTTAAGTAAAAATTGTGTAACAATTTTTTCATACCTTTTAATCTACTACAATGTCAAGAAAGTACCGGAGATCATTTAAAAAAGCCCACTTAAAGAGATGTTTGAATTTTTTTTGTCGCCAATTATATAAGTGGTACAATACATTAAAAATCGGTCGAGATGTGGTGGAACTGAACTTAACATCACTAAAGTGAAGGAAATGGTAAATGAAATTCATCCTTTAAGTCTGAGAGAGATAGCCGTTGAAATTTCTGTGTTTCACGAATGAATTCGTTTTTTTCTTAACGATTGTTTGGGCATGAAACTCATTTTTGCTCGATTATTGCCGAAATACCTGAGTTTTCTGCAAAAACTCAATCACGTAATGGTCACTGAAGACATTCTAGAACGAGTCAATTCGGACCCTACATTAATAAAAGACTGGTGATTAGACATGGGTTTACGAGTTTTACATGCAAACCAGTCAACCAGTTTCGGAATGGTGTCTTCCAATTGAGCCGACATCGAAAAATGCACGTCAAAGTCTATCAAAAGTGAAGATTATGTTAAGAGTTTTTTTTGTGTTATCGCTGTGTTGTGCACTCGAAATTCTTGCCAGAAGGTGAGCTAGTGAAAAAAGAATATTATTTGAGAGATATGCTTGAGAAGACAAATTCGTCGAAAATGACCAGATTGTGGATTGAAAACTCATAGATTTTGCACTCGATAACGCACCACCTCACAAGGCTATCATTATGAACGAATTTCTGGCCAAACACTCCACAAATCTTATCGAATAATCACGGTGTTCTGTTGATATGACTTCGGTCGACTTTTCTCTCGTTCCTAAACTTAAATTGCCACTTCGAGGCACCCGTTTTCAGTGCATAGAAGACATAAAAGAGAATTTGCGGCGAGAGCTGGAATTGATTCCTGAAAAATCCGTTTAAAAAATGTTTTGACGATAGGATTATTCATAGGCATAAATGTATTATTTTGAAATTGACCAATTCCGATACTTTTTTGACAGAATGTAGCAGGTGGCCAACTAAGAACGGCCGTCGGCCATATCTCAGGAATGGATTATAGCACAGGTTCGGGAAAAAATTTTTATAACAAAAGTAGCCTAGAGAAACGCATGGAAATTATTTTCAGAATTGTAGGTCCACCGCTAGAGGGCGTATTTGACAGTCAAAAATTTTAAAAAGCAAAATTTTTCAAAATTTATTCAATTAAGGGGCATATTAAGTATTATAATCAGATTCCTGGACAAATTCTGCATATTTTTTATTTGACAATTTTTAGTCTATCTCTTCGAATAAGCGAGGGGAAGAGTGGGAACCTTGTTACGAAAAAACGCCTTTAATTCAGGTTCTGCTTGACCGATTTTAATAAACTTGATGTTGTTTCAAAAAGCTTTTGTTAAATAATAGAAAATTTGAAGCAATCTGATTAATAACATAAATGCTAGAGGGCGCTGTTTAATATTTTTTTAATACTGTGTTTTCTCTTTACAATTTTAAATGGAAGCATACAAATTTAAGTAAGTCTTTAAAAAGTAGACTAAATTAGTAATAAAACATTGAAAACTGCAAGTCGATATATTTTTCCTATCCTGAGATATCGTAAGAAACAGGTAAATGGCGGAAATTGTTCTTCCAACGTCTGGTAGGCTAGTTCGCGTTAACGGATATTATTAAATTTAGCCTGGTCTGCAGTAATTTAAACTGTTATCATACTAATGTTATGGTTGCCGCTAGATTACCTAAATGTAATGCTGTCGCTACTAACAATGAGAACAAATTATAAAATAATAATGTGATAACAGTTAACACCTTAAATAAATAACTACGTAATTAGTGTCGCCCTAGATGTTCGAAATGTCGTCCATCATTTTCAATACATGAAATCAATCGCTGACGGGTGGAGAGAACAGCAGTTTTAATTTCTGCCCTTGAAATACTTCGTATTGTCTGTCGTATACTTTCAACCATGTCAGCTCTTGTTGTGGGTCTATCGGCATAAACGAGATCTTTTATTAGCCCCCACAAATAAAAATCTAAACAAGTTAGGTCTGGAGACCTTGGTGGCCAAATAAATAAACTTCCACATCCTATCCACCTTTCCGGGTATGATTGATCTGAGAAATTCCGAACATCTCTAGAATAATGTGCCGGGCATCCATCATGTTGCAAGAACATATCACGACGAATGGCCAAGGGTGCGTTTTCTAAAAGAAGTGGCAATTCGTTGCTTAAAAAATCTAAATATCTTTCTTCATTAACAGTCTCATTAAAAAAATGGCTCAATTATTTCTCCACCTAGAATCCCGCACCACACATTTACAGACCAACGACCCTGATGTTGGACCTACTGCATCCAGTGGGGATTCGTTTCAGACCAGTAGTGCATATTATGTCGATTTACACTACCATCACTATGAAAAGTAGCCTCATCTGTCCACATAATTCGTGAAAGTATTTCAGGATCGTCGTGTATCATATTGAGAGCCAGTTGCAAAAATCCAACCTGGCATCGAAATCTTGAGCATTCAAACTATGTTACCCTTTTACTTTACTTTGCCTCACTTAATTATCATGTTGTTAGTTAAAATCTATTCACAGAGCATAAGATAATTTTATTAAATAATTTGGTGTTTTATTGAAACTGGACATAAAATGGCAGCAAATACATTAGTCATGTTGTCACAAGTTGACTTTGAAGTAATGACATTTTCGGTATGATAAAAATGAGAAACATCTAACGACAAAACGAAAAAGATTAAAACATTTTTATCATTATAATACCGAATAAAACATGCATTAATAAATAAGTAGCCACCTGTGTTCTCTTAAAATATTTTGGACGGTGGTTCGACATATACCAAAATATCTAGCTATAGCTCTGGTACTTGAAAGAGGGTTAACGTTTACATAAGCAAAAACATCAATAACATTTTCCTCTGTTCTACCTCTGCGTTGTCTTCGGTACACAGGAAGATTCACATTTCCAGTAGTACGCACACGGTGTGCGAGTCGGAGAGAAACTGTTCTGCTGTGATGCCGTCTGTTTGGGTACTGCAGTGCATACACTCTAGTAGCAACGGTTGCATTTCTCATACATTCTAAATAAACTGCCAACATATCAAGTGCTTCTTCATTTGTAAGAATCATTTTGGTACGGAAAGGTAAAGAAAGTCTATTAAATGCAACACGATGAATAACTTTTGACATATGCGTGAAAATCATAGCTTGCTTGTTTTCAACAGGGAATTTATTTTATATCTTACATGGCCCTCTCTACTAATTTTGTTGCCATCAGTAAATCGTAATTCGTATTTTAAACTGTATTTGTTGTTGCTGGGCAGATATCGGTTTTTATTGATATTTTATCCGTTTGATTTACTAACACATCGCTTGAAAACAAATATAACATTCTTATATAATTAAAAAAATGTTAGATTTATAACATTATTATTTTATAATTTGTTCTCATTGTTAGTAGCGACAGAATTACATTTAGGTAATCTAGCGGCAACCATAACATTAGTATGATAACAGTTTAAATTACTGCAGACCAATGTAAGATCTTTTCATCCAGGCTAAATTTAATAATTTCCGTTAACGCGAACTAGCCTACTAGACGTTAGAAGAACAATTCCCGCCATTTACCTCTTTCTTACGATATCTCAGGATAGGAAAAAGATATCGACTTGCAGTTTTCACTGTTTTATTACCATTCTATTCTACTTTTTAAAGACCTACTTAAATTTTTATGCTTCCGTTCAAAATTGTAAAGAGAAAAGACAATATTAAAAAAATATTAAACAGCGCCCTCTTACATTTATGTTATTAATCAGATTGCTTCAAATTTACAAATTTTCTATTGCATAACAAAACCTCTTTCAAACAACGTATTAAAATCAGTCAAGCAGAACCTGAATTAAAGGCGTTTTTTCGTAACAAGGTTCCCACTCTCCCCCACCCTTATTTGAAGAGACAGACTAAAACTTGTCAAATAAAAAATATGCAGAATTTGTCGAGGAATCTGATTATAATATTTAATATGGCCCTTAATTGAGTAAATTTTGAAAAATTTTGCTTTTTAAATTTTTAACGGTCAAATACGCCCTCTAGCGCTGGACCTACAATTCTGAAAATAATTTCCAGGAGTTTT
>JARFJB010001166.1:3780000-4030000 GCA_036346205.1 Vesta saturnalis
ACCAAAAGTTTATCTAAATCTCAATAAAATCGTGTGCGTCATATAAAAGCCACAAAATTCTATAATAAACACAAAACTCATTAAATATTTCGATAAACTTAGGGCTAAAATCAGTGGCTCTAACACCAAAAATTAACCGATTAAAACGGTAATTAATTGTTCAATTTTAAACGAAAAGTACGTCCCAACAAAACTAGACAAACACGGTCAAAAATTTAGAGAACCCTAAAATTTACTAAACGTCGATATCGAGTTCTAACTCCTAAATTCGGGAAAATATACAGCTTTACCATAACAAATAATTAATTTCTATTACCTGTCCTGCAAATCAGGTGGTCCTGGGACCAGCAGGTCTCCGCTAACCTGAAAGGCTATAGATATTCTCTCACGCTTATTTAAAATAATTGCATACCGCAAAAATCAGTCACTAATCTGATCAAAAAAAAAAACGATAACTCTGTTGTTACATCACTTTACCTAATAAATCTGATTTTCATAAAATTATTCTCCCAAGAAAGAGCATTTTAAATCAATTTACAACCAGTCGTAATTAGATCAATTCGCCATCAAATGCTCGAATTCAAGAAAATCATAAAACTTTTTAAAGTTACATTACAATTCAATAATCAATGATTTAGTTTTCGAACGTAATTACTTTACTGCAAATAAACACGCAAAGTATTGATGTTATGACTCAATTTCATAAAAAACGAACACTTAAAATATGTGTATATGCTGTTTAATGAATGGGTTTACATTTATAAAACACAGTAAGTACGTTAAACTATAGATATGTATTATAAATAATAATAAAGCCACCATCGAGATGCCAACACAATTGTTACATTAATCAAATCGCTCAATTCAAATTAAAATCTTGAAAGGCAGTGATACAAGCTAGTTTTAATATGGGCCATGACTAATAGTATATTTTGTTATTAGGAGTAAAAGTGACACTTTATGTGGCGAAGGCGAATATTTATTTTGCCGAACGAAGTGAGGCAAATAATTCAGCTGAGCTACATAAAGTCACTTTTACTCCGAATAACATATACTATTTCATCCGCAAACGTAAAAATAATTGGTAAAGATCGAAAGAAAAAATAAAAAATAATTAGCAGGTAAAAGAATAAGATAATTAGGACGCTTTGCAAGTAATGAAACCATTACGACGCTTATTAAATAAGCAAACGTCACGCGTCAGTATGGGAATTTGTGTTGAGATTTTTGAAAGTTTTTATTAATTTAAGTAGTAGCAGTGAGTGTTGCGAAATGTTGGATGCTGATTATGATTTACGATGTGCTCCTCCCGAGATAACTGAAGTAGCGAACGAGACAATTAAAAATTTACTGCCAACGAAATCTGTTGCTGTCTACGAAGCTTCTTATAATAGATTTCTAAAATGGTTTTCTGAGAGAAATGCTAAAATTTATTCTGAAAACGTTTTACTGGCTAACTTTACGGAATTATCTGGAAGTATGATCGATATATTCGATGATAAAATCGTCCCTAAATTTCAAGAAGAACGTGGATATCTCAAAATACTTAAAACTGCTTGTTTTTTTTTTAAACAAGGAGAGAATTTCAGTTCAAAGAAAGCAAAAGTTCTAACTAAGGAAGAATTAGGCAAATTTCTGCGTGAAGCACCTGACGAGAAGTATTTGGGAACAAAGGTAGAAATAACATATAGTAATATTCGTTTTGCGCGCAGTTACTGATTAAATTTCTGGTTTTTATAGGTAGTTTTGATATTTGGTACATAAGGGGGAATGAGGTGCAACGAACTTGTAAAACTGAAAATTGATGATATTGAAGATCATGGCTCGTTGCATCTAGTAAATGTACCTGACACTAAAACGAATAAAAAACGGTCATTTACTATTATAGGAGAAGAATATTTAATGAAGTATAGGCAGTATGTGTCTTTAAGACCTGAGAGTTTTGAAAATCGAAAGTTTTTTGTGAAATACCAAAATGGTCATGGGTATCCATGCTTTTGGGAATGTGGCAAAGGCAGTAGCAATGCCTACTCAGGACGTCCGCTACGTTATTTGTAGATGGAGGAGCGTATATAGCGACTCTTAAACGTCATGGTGGGTAGCGTTCTAGCAGTGTTGCTGCTGGCTATATAGAAGAATCCTTGCAAAGCAAAAAGGATACAGAACGCAAGATTCTTATGCCACTGAACGAGGAATACGACCCTGTCCCGGACACAAGTAGTGTTGCTAAAAGTATTGATAATGCTGTTAATATATCAAATTTAAAGTGCCGAAATTCTCAATAGTCTTTCTTCTAATGGCCTTCCTTAAAATGCAGTAAAGAACCAGCGTCCTTTACGTATGCGTTTTAGAATAAATTATTTGCGGACCATCCTATATCTAAAATTTCAAAAGTTTACGCGATATTGCACAACGAATAATTTATTAATCACCGCTGACGTGTATTTCTAAAAAAAACCAGTAAGTTTTTGCACGTCAGAACGATTACAACCAATCGCATAACGGCATCCCCCGCACGGTAGCCGCGAAGCCGCCCACAGATGCACCTTTATAAACCCGCGACGCGTGAAGAAAGGATGATGAATCGAAGTAGATTCAAGTCAAGCCGATATCCAGCAGCCGCCACCGTACCGTTTGCTTCGTGTAAGCACCGACCTGTTATTCACCGTCGAAGAGTCCATCGCGATCGTGTGATAACGCGCACCACCTCGCACCAGGAAACCTAAGGTTTAATCCCGTACTGCCATTGATAGACACGTAAGTTGTAAAGTTATAAAATCTGACAATTTACAATCAAACACTACAGAATGTAAATAACGCCGGGCTGAGTCTCCAGGAGTTATACCAAGTACACTAACACCTAGAGTGCCACGAAGGGTAGATCCCGACGTCACTCGCAAATACAAAGTACACTAACACCTAGAGTGCCACGCAGGGGTAACCCCCGACGTCACATCGCAAACACTTGAGGGTGAAGGGTTGTTACAGGGCTGTAAAGACCTGCGACCTTTCTCTTAGTCTATCCGGTTAAGACAGGCCGTCGCCTACGTCTTCTGGGTATTACTGAGATCCCGCTCGAAACTCATACATACAATACATACAGACAAACACAATAACCGTCCACGGTGTCTTTAATCGCAGGATAGTACACCCGAAATCGGTTGTATAAATTGGTAGTCAATATAACCATCGCAAACACCTAGTGTGAGATCGTTTGTAAATAAATTAGATAGTACTTAAATTATCCAATATTTACCTTAAACCTATTAAAGTCGTTTTAGAGTAGTTTTAATATCAAGTATTTTGTTCCCTTGACTGATTGTAGATAATTAGACTTAGTATAGAAATCCGTAATTAATTCCGTTAAATAAATAATCTAATTGCCTAATCAAACCGGTTAGAATTAAAGAAAGATAGTCCCGAGATTTCGCATTTGCATACGCGCATTTCGCGTGTATTATTTCCTGGGAGTACGACATACTCGCTTCAGCGCTCCAGAGTTACTGAAGAATAAATGATTATGCCATGCGTATAGGCCGAGAGCGATATCGATTTTCTCCGTCCGAGGTCGTTACACTGGCGCCGTTGAACGAAACTACTTAAAGCAACGGTACCAGCTTCTGTAAATACAGGACCGTAACATAAATTTTACATACTAGGTAAGGAGTAGATTAAAATAATATCTCTGTTCACAGAAGCGACTACGCACACAGTAAATAGCCGCCCACCAGGAGAACGAGTGTGAGGAGCCGCCAGGACCAAGAAGCACAAATACATTTTGAGTTGTTATTAATACCAGTTTTTTTATATTGTTAAATTTATTTAATATACGTTTTAAAACGCTTTAAGATATTTATTTAAGGTGACAGTGTCAGCCCACTAGTTAAGACGAACCACACCCCGTTTATAATAAATTATAAACACGATTGAGCAAAGCCGAGGCAAAATAAAACCGCGTTGGGTTACCAAACCAGAAGGCGCGTAAATAATAATCATTTAATAAAAACCGAAAGGGGGGGCATTACATATAGCACCTAAACGTGGGGCTCGAAAAACACTGAACACCTTAAATAGTTTTCCGTTTACAGATTCAAAAAGGACCGCAAAAGTACCAGTAATCAAATATTTTTGTTTTCCAGAGACACTAATCTGTCTGTTACAGGATGAGTATACCGAGGGACTCTGAAGATACCGATACCCGAGTGGGATGGATTTACCATCTCAAGAAGGATGAATTAGCAACAGAGGCTAGGAAATATAAACTAGAGACAGGAGGAAATGTAGATGCACTTCGAGCCAGGATAATAAAATACCTACGCACAGGAGAAGGACAAGTAACCGCACCAACACCAAAAATACTAACATTAGCCGCTCCGATACCATCACCACCAGCTAGGGAACACCTAGACATTACCGGAACCAGACGCGCCGATATTTGCGATAGAATACGCAAATGGGGTGTGAAATACGACGGTATCAGCGATCCGATTTCTTTCTTGGAAAGAGTAGAGGAATTACAAACCTGCTACAACATCACCGACCGTGATCTATTACTCGCCCTTCCGGAATTATTAAAGGAAAACACCCTGTTATGGTACAGAAACCATCAACAGTCCTGGACGACCTGGAAAGATTTCTTGGTCAGTTTTAAAATACAATTTTTACCACCGCGACATCAATTTCAACTGGGGGAGGAAACCTGCAATAGATTACAAAAACCCCGAGAAAAAGCCACCGTATACGTGACTGCCGTCCGGACCCTAATGCGACGCCATGGAAACATGTCGAGAGAAGAACGTATTACTCGCCCTCCCGGAATTATTAAAGGAAAACACCCTGTTATGGTACAGAAACCATCAACAGTCCTGGACGACCTGGAAAGATTTCTTGGTCAGTTTTAAAATGCAATTTTTACCACCGCGACATCAATTTCAACTGGGGGAGGAAACCCGCAATAGATTACAAAAACCCCGAGAAAAAGCCACCGAATACGTGACTGCCGTCCGGACCCTAATGCGACGCCATGGAAACATGTCATACATACATACGTATGTATGACAACCTGAGGGTGGAATATAAATATTACATCCGCCAGAGAGATTTCAAAGACCTGACCGAACTTCTCGAGTTGGCCACCCAACTCGAAATGCTACCTCCGCGGACGCACTCGCCATCTCCCAGTCCCAATCGAAGGTACACTTTAGTGGTCTAACACCAGCTCCTGACACACCAGCACACCGTCCCCGTGAAATCAACACCACTACAACCGTTCAAACACTGATCACCAACCCGCATGACCGCTCCACCGTCTGCTGGAGATGTGGAAAAACCGGACACTTCAAAGAGAGGTGTAGAGAACCGTTTAAAGCTTTTTGCTCGAGATGCAGCAAAGAAGGTGTATTATCCCGCGACTGACCCTGTCCGCGGTCGGGAAACTCCAGACGCCGGTAAAGGGACACCAGGATTTTTTTACTACCCCGGCTCTGAAATCTGGAAACAAAACAACCGCCCGCGAGTGGACCACTTGGCTACAAACCGTAGCGCAGTTTACACGAAAGAAACCAGATAGAAGATTGGATCGTTCCTACGATGATAGACTCTTCTTAGAAATTATGGTCTTTAAAAAACCCATAAATGCTTTAATTGATACCGGAGCATCCCGAACATATATAGGCGAGAAAGTAAAGAATTTACTAATTAACAACCGTATATATCCGAGCACGCTAAAACCTGCAACTGTACGTCTTGCCGACGGTTCCATGACTGAAACCCGCGGCTTATACATTTTCCCCGCCAAGATAGGCACAAACACTCTCCAGTTACCGGGCTATTACATACCCCAACTGTTCACCGACATTGTGATTGGATTAGACGCGCTGGAACATCTTCAGGCCACTCTACACATACACCAGAAACAACTAGAAATTGCCGGAATACGTATCCCATTACAAAGTTCCGTACAAGGAGGCTTGAGTGGAATTCATGGCCCAGACGAGGACTAGCTGCTCGAGTTAAACGAATTCCTGGAAACCGGGATGAGGAAATTCACAAAGGTAACAGGAAAAGCCAAGGATGTTATACATAAGATCACGCTCGTGCCCGATGCTAAACCGATCAAACAGCGATACTATCCCCGCAATCCAGCAATGCAAGAACTTATCAATCAGGAGGTTGATAATATGCTCGCAGAGGACATAATAGAACCGTCACACAGCCCGTGGAGTTCTCCCGTAGTGTCGGTTAAGAAACCAACTGGTTCATATCGATTCTGCGTCGACTTCCGAAAAGTTAACCAGGTCACCATCAAGGATGCATACGCCTTACCGTATATTTAAGGCATCTTGGACCAGCTACGAGAAGCAAGCTATATCAGTACCCTAGACTTGAAACAAGGATACTAGCAAATTCCGCTAGAAGATGGAAGTAAACCCATCACCGCTTTTACAGTACCTGGCCGTGGACTATATCAATTCAAAGTTCTACCGTTTGGTCTCCATTCCGCCCCTGCTATATTCCAGAGATTCCTAGATTCTATCATTGGTCCAGAACTGATTGGACGCGCCTTTGTATATCTAGATGATATCATCGTCCTGGGAAAAACATTTCAAGAACACCTGAATAACCTACGGGAAGTATTCAAGAGACTCCGTGATAACGGACTTCAACTACAATCAGACAAATGCTACTTCTGTCAGACCCAACTCAAATATTTGGGACACGTCGTCACCGCAAAAGGAATTTTACCAGATCCCGAGAAAATCAACGCAATCATCCAAATACCCGCTCCCCGTACCGTTAAACAACTCCGTCAATTTTTGGGACTGGCGTCGTGGTACCGCAAATATGTTAGTGGCTTTCCCAAAATAAATCAACCGCTTACCGAACTCTTGAAGAAGAACACCAGATATCAGTGGACCGACAAACAAAATCACGCCTTCGAAGCAATTAAAAAAGCGTTGACCGCTCCCCCTGTATTAGCCTGTCCAGATTTTAATCAACCTTTTGTATTACAAACCGACGCAAGCACCACCAGAATTGGAGCCGTGCTAACACAAGGGCAAGCACCGAATGAACGAGTGATAGCGTACATCAGCAGGGCACTGAACTCAGCGGAAAGGAATTACTCGACGATTGAACAAGAGTGCCTGGCCGTAGTATGGTCCATACAAAAGTTAAAAAGTTACCTAGAGGGTTATAAATTCACTGTGCTAACCGATCATAGAAGTCTTAAGTAGCTTCGCACGCTGGAGAAACCGACATCCCGTCTAGCCCGCTGGATAATGGAACTACAACAGTTCGACTTCCAGGTGGAGTAACGTAAAGGGGCGCTGAACAATGTGGCCAACGCGCTATCCCGCTTACACGAGGACTATGAAATAAAAGCCGACCTGTCTCCATTAGAGGTGGAGGAAACCGAAGAAATAACCTGTCCGTGGTATCAATACTTGATACAGCAAGTCCGAGAACACCCTGATCAACACCCAAGATATAAAATAGATGAAGGACAACTATTTAAATCATTCCCTGATCCGATACCCGAAAAAGAGATGGGAAGCCACCCTAGTTGGAAAATTTGCATACCACTAGAAAAACGCCGAGATATCCTGGAAGAATGTCACGATGCTCCCACCGCAGGACACCTGGGAATTGCGAAAACGCTGTGCCGCATATACCGCAATTACTACTGTCCCACCATAAAATCGGACGTTATAAAATACGTAAAAGCGTGTAGAAGTTGTCAGACTTATAAAGGTAGTACACAAAAGCCGCAAGGAGAAATGTACTTTTCGCGACCTGGACAACCGTGGAACAATGTAAGTACAGATCTTATCGGACCGCTGCCGCGTTCAAAGAAAGGATATAAATTCCTGTTAGTTTTCCAAGACCGGTTAACTAAGTGGGTCGAACTTAAACCACTCCGCAACGCTACCAGTCCGCCGATTATCCAAGCGTTAAAAGAACACGTAATATATCGCTTTGGAACTCCCCGACACCTGATCTCTGATAACGGCCCCCAGTATACAAGCAAATTATTTCGCATGTTCTTGAAGGATCATGGGATCAACCATCGTTCTACTTCACCATACTCCCCACATGCCAACCCGGTGGAAAGGACCAATAAAGTGATCGGGACGATGATCGCACAATTTACGTGAAATAACCAGCGAGAATGGGACGCTCACCTGCCTGAAATAGCATTCGCTATCAATACCGTACAGCATGGATCAACTGGTTTCTCCCCAGCCTTACTTAATCTCGGTAGAGAATTAGAACCACCGAGGGCATGGTCAACCCAGAAACAATCGCCGACAATAGAAACCGCCGTAACCGCAGCTGATCAAGAACAACACATGAAGTATTTAAAAGATCTACAAGAACTTACTAGAGACTCATTAGCAAAGACCTTTGAAGTACAACGGTATCATTACAACCTTCGTCACCGAGCCTACCGCCCCCGCAAAGGAGATCTCGTATATCGTAAAACACATTACCTGTCTAGCAAAGCGAAAGAATTTTCCGCGTAATTGTCGAGCTCCGAGAACCCGGTAGTAGGAAAAGCGCGGGAGAAGCGTATGTAAAAGATTTGAGAAATGCGACTTACGTCACCGATCAGACAAGACCAACTACCAATGGTAACGTCGAAAATTTAACGGCTATCAAAAACCCGCGTATTCGAAATCATGTAAAAGCAAAGGATAAAACCAGAAATGCTATCTCCCACAACATGGCCCCGTTTAAACAATGCATCCGCCGAAAGCTCCCGTTAAGGATCTCGCCCTGGCAGCCACACCGCTACCGCCTACCTGGGACTGAAGGCTTAGAAGCAGCCTTCGTAACGCGACGAAATTCCCCAGTCCGGAAACAATCTTCGCCTCCTGCGCCCCGCACACCGTCTCCAGGACCATCCGACATGGAGACGGAATTGTATTGGTCACCGCCGCGCCTTCACACCGAGGGTAGACCAAGGACCCCAACCACACCGGAACATTTGCGCCGGACGGCCGAGGTCACAGACGGAATCCAGGACCTAAAAATCCAGGAGGTCCCCGAACCGACCCGCGTTATGCCGCCCCCGGTAGGCCTTAACCGCCGCCAGCGACGCAATCTCCGCCGCGTCAGCGTCATCATGCCTGATGGCGTGAGGGTGAAGGTCAAGCGGACGGATCTCCCACAAGAAGAGGAAAGGGTGGTATGTAAAGAACCAGCGTCCTTTACGTATGCGTTTTAGAATAAATTATTTGCGGACCATCCTATATCTAAAATTTCAAAAGTTTACGCGATATTGCACAACGAATAATTTATTAATCACCGCTTACGTGTATTTCTAAAAAAAACCAGTAAGTTTTTGCACGTCAGAACGATTACAACCAATCGCATAACGGCATCCCCCGCACGGTAGCCGCGAAGCCGCCCACAGATGCACCTTTATAAACCCGCGACGCGTGAAGAAAGGATGATGAATCGAAGTAGATTCAAGTCAAGCCGATATCCAGCAGCCGCCACCGTACCGTTTGCTTCGTGTAAGCACCGACCTGTTATTCACCGTCGAAGAGTCCATCGTGAACGTGTGATAACGCGCACCACCTCGCACCGGGCAACCTAAAGTTTAATCCTGTACTGCCATTGATAGACACGTAAGTTGTAAAGTTATAAAATCTGACAATTTACAATCAAACACTACAGAATGTAAATAACGCCGGGCTGAGTCTCCAGGAGTTATACCAAGTACACTAACACCTAGAGTGCCACGAAGGGTAGATCCCGACGTTACTCGCAAATACAAAGTACACTAACACCTAGAGTGCCACGCAGGGGTAACCCCCGACGTCACATCGCAAACACTTGAGGGTGAAGGGTTGTTACAGGGCTGTAAAGACCTGCGACCTTTCTCTTAGTCTATCCGGTTAAGACAGGCCGTCGCCTACGTCTTCTGGGTATTACTGAGATCCCGCTCGAAACTCATACATACAATACATACAGACAAACACAATAACCGTCCACGGTGTCTTTAATCGCAGGATAGTACACCCGAAATCGGTTGTATAAATTGGTAGTCAATATAACCATCGCAAACACCTAGTGTGAGATCGTTTGTAAATAAATTAGATAGTACGTAAATTATCCAATATTTACCTTAAACCTATTAAAGTCGTTTTAGAGTAGTTTTAATATCAAGTATTTTGTTCCCTTGACTGATTGTAGATAATTAGACTTAGTATAGAAATCCGTAATTCATTCCGTTAAATAAATAATCTAATTGTCTAATCAAACCGGTTAGAATTAAAGAAAGATAGTCCCGAGACTTCGCATTTGCATACGCGCATTTCGCGTGTATTATTTCCTGGGAGTACGACATACTCGCTTCAGCGCTCCAGAGTTACTGAAGAATAAATGATTATGCCATGCGTATAGGCCGAGAGCGATATCGATTTTCTCCGTCCGAGGTCGTTACACTGGCGCCGTTGAACGAAACTACTTAAAGCAGCGGTACCAGCTTCTGTAAATACAGGACCGTAACATAAATTTTACATACTAGGTAAGGAGTAGATTAAAATAATATCTCTGTTCACAGAAGCGACTACGCACACAGTAAATAGCCGCCCACCAGGAGAACGAGTGTGAGGAGCCGCCAGGACCAAGAAGCACAAATACATTTTGAGTTGTTATTAATACCAGTTTTTTTATATTGTTAAATTTATTTAATATACGTTTTAAAACGCTTTAAGATATTTATTTAAGGTGACAGTGTCAGCCCACTAGTTAAGACGAACCACACCACGTTTATAATAAATTATAAACACGATTGAGCAAAGCCGAGGCAAAATAAAACCGCGTTGGGTTACCAAACCAGAAGGCGCGTAAATAATAATCATTTAATAAAAACCGAAAGGGGGGGGGCATTACAATGCTACAATAACCAACTGTGTTTTTAATATTAATGTAAATACTAATTTGTAGATAATACTAAAGAATATCATAAACTGTTACTTGCGCTATTTGAAGGCATTATCAAATAAACTTATTGCTTCATCTTTGGTGTTAATTTTATTTGGTTATTGTTGTTTTTACAAAAGAATTCATTTTCCAAATATTGGTAAAAGTAAAAATGCCTAGGCACAAAAGTGAAACTTTTACTCCATGTACGAAGAGTAAAACTTTTACCTATGACATTTAGTCATAAAAGTGTCACTTTTGTGACGTTTGCGGATAAAATTATTGTAAACCTTCTAATTCGTATATCAAAATAGCAAATGCTTTTAACAAATAAATTGCATTCTCCTCCTAACCCGTTCGCTACAGACAATTTCGGTATAAATTTGCCAGTACAACAAATGAAAAATACTCAGATAAATTTGGAACATGATACGGATGAATACGCGTGCTATAAAAGTTAAACGATAAACAAAAACTGTGCTCGAACTCCAAATATGACTTAACTCGTGAGTTCAAGTTGCGTTTTGATAGATATTACAATTGGTTGTACGTTACACTAATACTTATACTTATACTTCCGTAAAATCTGATTACTTTACTCTATTATGAACAAGTTCTGACTAACACTTATTATTTTGAAAAGGACGAAAAGCGTTTTTATTTATAGCGCATTATTTGTTATCAGGTCAGCTAACACACCAAGCAGGTAGAAAACTAAATTCTGAACTATATTATCTTGATTCGCACACAAGATGCGATGGAACTCCTGAACGAACCAAGGTCGACACTTATTCAACACTGACCCAAGTCCCTGGACGAGGAAATGTCGCTGCGCGAGAACGATAACGATAAACTATTTCGTGAGGAACAAAGTTACGAAATTTTCCACCAAATTAAGAGAAACGGAAAGACTTCCAACAATATAATTCACTAGGCCTCCCTAAGTGGGCGTAAACAGTTCACTACCTCTAAACCAACAAATCTTCGTGTGTGCGGTAGCCGTAAAATAAAGGGTGAGCCCTGAACTACATTGTGGACTGGACTGAATGAAGCATCGTTCAGAACTCGCCATTGTATTTTAATGTAACCAATCATAAAAATTTACTACCGAAGATTTTAAATTGAGCAAAAAACGAATTGTATTCTTGAGCTGAACTAAAAAGATTGCATCATCCATCGTAATTGCGTTCCCAAGAGGTAAGGCGATAGGCCTATGACAACGAAACTCTACTATAATGAACCCTAAAATGGAAACCCTTTGCTTTAAACCAAAACTTTATCGAAAAGAAGAGGCGACAGATTGACGGCTAGAATTTAAATTCACAAAATATTTACTATACAACATAATAATTTTATACTTAATTTAATTTTATAAAACGTAATTCCCCGTTCAACAAACGAAAATTTCTAAGACTTACAATACGGAATATAACTTTTAATTACAAAGAAACGAATTAAACCACACTATAGCCTGCCAAACCTCCAAATGCCTCATTATGAATGTTCTTAATTATTTATTGGCCACAATGAACGTTAGTGCAGCTGTTACAGTAGCCAGCGCAGCTTTATGTTGCACAGAGCGTAGTATCTATGCTATCAAAAAGGAAGACCAAACCGGAGCAGTAGCTAGTCCCAAAAAACGCATGAAACGGAAAGGTGCACAACTCAATGATCGTCTTCATGTATATAACCAGAATATGCAGTCAATTACTCGACGTAAAGTGCATCCTTTCTTTCATTAATGATGATGATCTACCAAATTTTAAACGCAGTACACTATTCAACCTTTTGAAAGATGTGGGTTTTGAGTTTCAAAAGATGCGACACAAGAGTATCCTTGTTGAACGTGATGACATTATAAGATAGAGGTCCAAATACTTAAAATGCATCTGAAATTTCCGGGAAGAAGCTACTTAGTCTTTTTATTAGATCTCTAATTACATGGTTATAAAATAATGTCGTATTTAATATAATTAGCAATGTTCACTTTTTGGGTAAATATATTATATACATCGATAGGTTAACGTGGGGCACGCAGTTAGTAAGGCATGGTGTGACACCATTATTGAAAGGGATCGGCAGGCATTCGTTCAAGGGCTCAGTATAGCTTTGAAATCACCAAGTGTTCTTGGGTCCCGATTTGCCTTAGTTCATGCTGGTGGGGATAATAGTTGTATTCCTGGTGCTGAACTTACTTACCTCTGTAAAAAGAACACAGCCTATGTGCACAATGAAATGGATGCAGACACTTACGAGAGTGGTTTATCAATCAATTAATTTCAAATATACCACCAAATTCAATTATCGTTATTAACAATGCTTCTGATCACAGGAGGAAGGTAGAGAAGATTACAAAAATGGCGTGGCGAAAAGAACAAATTGTAGATTGGCTTAGTAAGAAAGAAATTCCCATTGAAGCGAGACCCACTGGCTACTGTAGCACAAATGAGATATCTATATGACAATAACTTGATGTTGTGGTTATAAAGACATGGAATAAATAAAATTTGCTTACGAAAAAGTGACAATTGAAAATTGGCAACATTATATAAGTCATGTAACGATCGTTGACGGTAAGATTTGAGTAGCTGATAACTTTCAAGATAATATTGCAGAGTTGATAGTCAACGTTACAGAATCATCATCCGAAAACCTAGAAATCGATTCGAGCGATTAAACTGCACTGAAAAAACATTTACTAAAATACGAGGTGTGGCTGTTAAATCAAAATAAAATGTTTTACAGGGTCAGTCTCGTTATTTAATACCCCCACTTCCTATATTACAATGGAAATAAATGATGCAGCTGTATTCAAACTTTAATAAAATTGTTATTTTGTTTATATACTACAAACTACTTCCGTAGGCAAAGGATAAAGTTACCGTTCACTCATGCTGTTACTTATAAAGCTTCTTTTACAACCGCATGTACAGGGTAATCTAACCCATCATATTTCTAAGTACAATTCAAAGATTCGATTTTTATAGGTTAAGGGTAGTCTTTTTCCGTATATTCATAAGTACATTACAGATTTATCTAATGGACCACGCCATTGTCTTATGGAAAGTGGCCTTCGGTAAAAATGTCTAATTTTTTTATATGTATTAGTTCTTGACGTACTCATCAATATTGTTCATAGGCACAACGTCATCCTATGGATAGTTTTAGAAATACAGGGAGTTAAAGTTTTAAAATACCTTCTTTTCCATCTTCATTACTTTTGGTTTGAAAGTACTGATGTTCAGTATATCTTCTAAATGCGATTTTTACATCTTTATAGGATATGTAGTTGTACACAAAGGGTACCATTCAATCTTATTTACAGGTTGATACACATTTTGACATCGTAGTTTTTTAAAAAAATTATTTTGTTTTATTACAGCCAAATAATTGCTACTGTGAAAGACTCTTCGTTGGATATGATATTGTGTTGATTGAGTAAATAGTTATAAATATATAGTATACAAGGTGACACAAGTTTTGTACCAATCGTCAATTCTCTTTAAAATTAAATAACGGAACACTCTGTATGTGGGAATTGATTTTGACATCATTTTATCCTTTAGTTAGACAGATTAGGTGCTACTTAAGATTATACAGGGTGAATCAATAATTTTGCAAAATATTAAATATAACAACTAGTCGAAAAACCTTTCCATCTTTCACCACCCTGTATCTAAAAATTGACTCGGTCGAGGTATATTGATTTTAAAATCTTTGAATGCAGTCTATTGTAAGCAGGTTGTTCCTAAAGTTTCGTTGCAATCATATGAGTAGATTTGCAGATGGAGTCTGGCATGTCAAAGGAAATTGTCAGAGTTTTTAAATCCTTATGGAAAGTGGCCTTTGCCAAAAATGTATAATTTTCTCATTTGTATTAGCTCTCGACGTACTCACCAATATTGTTCATGAGCACAGAATCATCATGTGATTAGTTAAAGTGTTAAAGTTTCAAGATACCGCGATTTGCATGTTCATTGTGTTTTATTTGAAACTACTACGTTAATTTTTTCTTCAAAATGCGATTTTTGCATCTTTATGGGATATGTAGATATACACAAAGGGTATAATTGATTCTTAGTTACAGGGTAATACACAGTTTAACGTTATAGTTTTTAAAAAAATATATTTTGTTTTATACCAGCCACATAATTGCTACTGTGGAAGACTTTTCATTGTATGTCATATTGTGTTAGTTAAGTAAATAGTTAAAAATATATATTATGCAGGGTAAAAACATATATTATACAGGGTGATACATAAGTTTTGTCCCAATGGTCAGCTCTTTTTAACCCTTACGTTACCATTAAAAATTACAACCTCTGTCTACCGTTGAGGGTACTCCGGTACCTCTATACAATTTTCTCAAACTATGGATTTTAAAATTTCCATTATAATCTACGAAGTAAAACCATACAATAAGAAGATTTGTAATCACAATAGCTAAATATGAGGTCATTGTTTAGTGATTCTTTAATTACCGGTTTATGTCATTATCTATAAGAGCCCTAAAGATACGTAATTTGTGTTCATTGTCAATTGCAAATACTATGACAATAAATATTCTTTTGTATTGAATTGTTAGAATAGTTTTTGGAATTCATATCTACGGGTACTATTGACTTATACTTTACCACAATGGCACGGAACAACCAATCAAATTGTGTATTGTCCACCACCCACCTAATTTATCAGAAGATCAAATTGATAATTCTCATTGTCGGATGAAGAAGATGACCATTTTACGGCTGAAGACAATAACGACGATTGGCTTTCTCCATCCGCTTGCTCAGTAACTTCAAACCGTATGAAAATTTAACTGTGGATGAGCAATTATTTCCATATCGTTGTCGGACGCGTTTTACGCAATACACACCATCAAAACCCGCCAAATATGGCATAAAGGTGTTTTGGGTGGTAGACTCGAAGACAGCTTATCCACTTCAAGGAATTTTATACACTGGAAAATCACAAGGAACCGATTCTCGCCAAAGTAATGTTGGAGAAAGAACGGTAATAGATTTATGCAGATTTTTCAAGGGCTCAGAACGTAACGTCACCACCGATAATTTTTTTACATCACTGCCTTTAGCTCGGCATCTAAAATCTCTTGGACTAACGTTAATTGGAACACTACGGCATAAAAAAACCATACATTCCAAAGGTACTCCTAGCTTCAAAAGACAAGGAAATAACATCGTCATAATTTGCATTTCGAAAGAATGCTACACTATGTTCATACGTACCGAAAAAGAATAAGGTTGTTATTCTTTTATGTACCGTGCGTTCCACGGGCGAAGTAGAAGAAGAAACTCTAGAGAAAAAAACAGAAATGATCAGATATTTTAATGCAACAAAATCCGGGGTCGATACAATGGACCAAATGGTCGAAAAATATTCAACCAAAAGAAAAACAAACCGATGGCCACTTGCACTTTTTTATAACATAATTGACATTGCTTGTTTAGCTTCTTATATTACTTAAGGAGAAAATAATTCAACAGTGGTTGAAAAGACTGATCGCCGTCGAACCTTTTTGAAAACACTTGGAAAAGACCTTTGCCTTCAAACAATAATCCAAAGAAGTCCAATACCTCATATCAACCAGTATTATTTTTCAAAAACAGCAGTGGAAGAGATTCTTGGAACCCAAACTGGTGAACTACCAGAACAAACCGGTGAAACATCTGGTAGAATTAAAATCACTGGTTAATGTCAACTGTGCCTTAGATTATCTGGATCAGAACAGAAAAAGAAAAAAACAAGAAAAAATTGTCAAATATGCAAGTATCCTGTTTGTAACGAACATACGTATCAACAACAAACAAAGTGTCTTGATTGTACAAATTAATGTAGAATTGTTTTTGTTTTTATGTTCAGATTAATTAACAATTAAATAAATTACTTACACAACTATAGTTGTGGCAATTTACAATGAAAATAACCGGATAGCACCAATGGTAACTAAGGTTAAAATAATAACGGAAGTTCTGTATAGCAATTATTTTGAGTAATTTATCTTTTAGTTAGACGTTATTAAAATTACGTAAAATAAGGCGATTCAATAATTTTACAAAATACTAAATAAGACAATAAGTCAAAAACATTTTTCGTTTTAATTACCTTACATCTTAAAATTAGCTCTTTCAAGGTATGTATATAGATTAAACAATCTTCGAATACAGTTTATTATAGTGATTTTTCAATCCTATGAGATAGAGCCTGGCAAGTTTCACCAAGACATATCAAATGAAACTGGTAGCGTTTTTAAAGGAACCAATACGTTATCTTCTACGGTTTATTGCTGGATTGAATTTGTAACGTCCAGAGAGTAGTTTTAAAGTATGATACGGAAGTCAGCATGTGCACATGCTGTGCAAAGTGAAAACCAGAAATATACACCATACACATTGTTTAACTCGCTTATAATGTACCAAAAGTCAGTAAAAGAGATATTAACAGGAAAAATGAATACGTCTAGTATTTGTACTGTACCTATTATATTGATCATGATACGTTAAGGTATAGAACTATATTTACACCAAAAACTAACACTAGGACTGAGTTAAACAATATGTCTAGCATATATTTCTGGTGAAATTTGTCAGCCAAATAACAAATTTTTTGGCTGACAAATTTCATTGTTAGCTTTCGCCATAGAGAGTGTTCTGATTTGTTATCTTTAAGGCAGTTTAACAATATTTAATTTTGACTGACCTAGTTATTCTTTACTAAAATTTAATTTTATAGTTGGCTTTATACGTTTCTCCAACTGTTGTATTAATAGCAGGCTGTAAGTGCTATCGAAACGTTTAGATTGTATAATTTAATATACATCATTAAAATACCCAAAAAATATAAGTATTTTATTATGAATGTTAATGGTGAAAGTTTACATTTTCATATTTAACACCCTGTATTTATAAAACTAGCCATAAAATGACTTTGTGACTATAATAGATATTTATGTATTAAGGGCATAATCAGAAGATTGTGGCTCGAGAATGTTATATTCCTGAGAGCCATAATCTACATTATGCCGTGGTACATTAATGTTTTATTTTATTTTGCACCATGGAACGAACAAAATATTAAAAGATTCAGTATTTTCGGCAAGTTTTTAAATGCAAATGCAGTGAAATAAAGTCGACAGTAGGCTAATTTGTTGTTACTAAGATACTGTGATATTGCTATTATATATCATGTCATGTGTTTGCTGTCAATCATGCTCTATTTCCGTGCTATAAAGACCACATTACGCCCGCATTTGGAGGCGTATAAAAGAACATTATGGTGGCAAAATAAAATAAACAATATTTATGAGTGTGACAAGAACTAATACATATAATAAAATTAGACATATTAACCAAAGGCCACTTTCCGTAAGAAAATCGCGTGGTCCTTAGTGCAGCATTGCAAATATTTTTATTAATTTTGAAGTTAGAAATTGTGTCTCTCGTACCGTAGATATGGTATTACTACAACCGTAATACGGTCCTATAGGTACAGTAATCTATTGGCATAATAAGTTTGGCCCTACCCTGTTTTTCATAAGCCCCATACAGAGCTTGGAGGTTTGGATGCGCTATAGTAAAAGGATTTCACTAACAATCGTTACCAATACGTGATTCACATTTTCATTTTAAACTTTAATTTGATAAACAACAAAACATACATTCGTTTTTAGAAAAGAATGGGTTCTAAATGCGATTACCATGTCTAAATGTTTCGAATACTTTTAATATATGCAAAAGCCAACAAAAAAACCTAAAAGCTTTCCTAACATATATGCATTATTAATTTCAATGGCATGAATTTATACTACATTTCGGATGTACGCTACTAATAAATAATCTCTAATTTCGAACAAAACGGAAAATATGCGATAAAATTACGGGCACATGACAAACCCATTTCTTATTTATTGCAGTTTAGTAAAATTTTTAAGCTTAAATTTAAGCAGCCCTTTTTCGGCTTTTTGTGAAATTAGTGGCACTATTATTTCTTGCAAAAATCCTTTAAAAAAGTTTTGGGCCCACGTGAATGTAGCAACGTTTTTGTCGTATTTGAACACAACTGGACTATTTGCCTTTCTTGACATACTACTAACAGAAAATTAGTTGTTGATAGTGTATACAAAAGTAGCCTTAACATACAACCCTATATTCTATTTATATGAAAATATGTACCCACTAAAGCACAAGTCAAATAATAAGATCGTTGAATAATGTACCAAGTTGCGTTTTCCTTTAACCCCAGAATTTTCCACAATAACATAAAGCAAACTATCCCTTAGAAAAAAATGAAATCATTGAAAACAAGAAGTCACCAATGACAACTTGCAGTTACAGTTGTTATTGCCTGCGGAGTAAAATACTTTCGAAGATTAAACTAAACCTAAGTATTATAAGAGATGCTTTCTTTCATACACAAGTACTTCTTTTCATATTCATAATTCTGTTAAAGCCACTAAAAAATAATTTCTACTTACCTATCTTTTGCGTATTACTTATGTAGCAGTAGTTAATTACATTATTACACTACGACGAATTCCTGCAAAAGAATTAAGGTTTTAGATCTTATGTAAACAATTGCCCCTATTAGCTTCAATTGTAGTTTAGTTAAATATTTAAATACCGTTCAGCATTAACCTTGTGTTCCGGAACTTGTAAAACATAGAGGTTAAGATTTATTTATGTATAAACACGAGACAGGTGTAAACTATTTCAGGGCTACGTTAGTATCAATTAGGTTAACAAGCTGCTTCAATTAATAACAATGTGAGCTTAGGTCAAATTTATCTATTTGCTTAATAATTATCAATTTTAGTTACCTTTAGCTAACATTAAAACAATGTCGCAGAAATAATTACTCATTACAATGTAATTTACCTTTTTAATTTCTCTGCGACGATTTCGGACCTAGAAAACCAGCAAGAGCGCTTTTTTCTGACATTGTTAACGTCTTGTACAAATCGGAGCAAAATAGAGGTAGATAATAAAACAATAAGTTCATTAGGAGTTACTAAGGATTAATTAAATTTGAGAACGTCCTAAGTTTCCCGAAAACTACGAATCAATGCGAGTTCAAGCTTATATTGAGCATTAAAAGTTATTATTAATTTTATTAAATACATAAATAAAAAGTTTACCTCGAGTAGGATTTGAACCTGACTTGTACTTTGCTAAATAGCGCTAACCAACTGCGCCATCAGGTTCAAGCCCCATCAATGTAAATTTTGTATTTATGTATGTAAATATGTAAATTTAAACATAATGAATTACAATCAAATTACTTATATTAATGGAATGTGAGCTTGCAATATCGCAAGGTTAACATACCAAAGCATATTAATATTAAATTATTATAAGTATTTGTTGACGAATAATTCAAAAGGTAAATATGTAATTAAAATTATTATTAATTTTATTAAATATTAAATAAAATTTACCTCGATAAACTTTTGACTTGAACTGATGGCGCAGTTGGTTGCGCGGTACACTAGCAAAGTACAGTTAGTTCAAATCACAGGTAAACTTTCTTGTATTTAATAAAATTTAATAATTTAATTACATATTTACCTTAATATTTTATAAAATTTAATTTGATACGTGTAGAATTATATTACTCCATAATTAATAATTTATTTAAATTTAATTCTAAATTACATACATAAATACAAAATTTACATCGATTGACTTGAAATGCAGTTGGTTAGCTATCTAGCAAATAAATCTATTCAAATCACTGAGTAAATTTTATTTATGTATTTAATAAAATTAATAATATTTTAATTATACCTTTGAACTTATTCGTTCATAACAAAAACTTATAATAATTTAATATTAATCAAGTTGCTTTGGTATGTAGAATCCTTGCGATATTGCAGGCTCACATTCCATTAGTATAAGTAATTTGATTGTAATCTCATTATTTTTAGAATTTACATCATTTCTACATACATAAAGACAAGATTTACATCGATTGGGGCTTGAACCTTGATGGCGCAGTTGGTTAGCGCGGTACTCTAGCAAAGTACAAGTCGTAGGTTCAAATCCTACTCGAGGTAAACTTTTTATTTATGTATTTAATAAAATTAATAATAATTTTAATTACATATTTACTTTTGAACTTATTCGTTCATAACAAAAACTTATAATAATTTAATATTAATCAAGTTGCTTTGGTATGTGAGAATCCTTCGATATTGCAGGCTCACATTCCATTAGTATAATAATTTGATTGTAATCTCATTATATTTAGAATTTACATCATTTCTACATACATAAAGACAAAATTTACATCGATTGGGGCTTGAACCTTGATGGCGCAGTTGGTTAGCGCGGTACTCTAGCAAAGTACAAGTCGTAGGTTCAAATCCTACTCGAGGTAAACTTTTTATTTATGTATTTAATAAAATTAATAATAATTTTTAATTACATATTTACCTTTGAACTTATTCGATCATAACAAAAACTTATAATAATTTATATTGAGCATGTTTCATTACTACGGAATAATTTTTCCTTTAATCACTAGTAAATTTTGACAACCCAGGAATTAAAGCCAAATTTTGTAACAATTCAGAGATGCCTGCTATTTAATGTTAGTTAGTGATACTTTCACAAATGTAAACGTATCCTTATCAGGGTAGTACAACAGTTAGAGAGAAATATCGGTAAGCAAAATTTGTGGTTTTAAAGCCGTTAGATTATAAAAATTAAGTCAATTCCTGTACTATTGACTAGTAAGGTTTTGCCTACAAGATTTACTAAAATATATTGAATTTCTTATATTAATAAACACTAACAATTCCAAAAAATTAATAGATTTTAACAATGCAATACCACTTCAATTTGTTATTAATTTTATACCTTCAGAAACCTTAAATATTTTTTTGGTACAATAATAATATAACATTATTTAAGTTTTACTTGAAATACAAAATTATTAAAGCCAAAAAAAATCTAAAAACGTAAACAATACAAAATAATCTTTAATGTGAGCTTAGGTCAAATTTATCTATTTGCTTAATAATTCCAATTGTTACCTTTAGCTAACATTTAAAACAATGTCGCAAAATAATTACTCATTACAATGTAATTTACCTAATAATTTCTCTGCGACGATTTCGGACCTAGAAAACCAGCAAGAGCGTTTTCTGACATTGTTAACGTCTTTCATTCAGCAAAATAGAGGTAGATAATAAAACAAAGTTCTTAGGAGTTACAAAGATTAATTAAATTTGAGAACGTCCTTAAGTTTGGCAACTTACGAATAATGAGTTCCTTTGTTTTTACTTAAGTTATTATTAATTTTTTAAATTAATTAAAGTTTACCTCGAGTAGGATTTGAACCTACGACTTGTACTTTTAGAATCGTCGCTAACCAACTGCGCCATCAAGGTTTCAAAGCACGATGTAAATTTGGTCTTTATGTATGTAGAAATTATGTAAATTCTAAATATAATGAGATTACAATCAAATTACTTATATTAACAGTGGAGTCCTGAATATCGCAAGGATCACATACCTAAACTATTAATTAATATTAAATTATTATAAGTATTTGTTATGAACGAATAATCTAATCAGACCAGACTTGCAAAGCAGTTTGTAAAATTGTAAATTTTCAGGAAACGCATAAAGTTTACCGGTTTAACGGAGTTACCTGTATGCGATTGCAGTAAAAAGTAAAGAAAAAATAGCACTTTTACTAGATTTATAGACTGAAAAACAAAATAGCTAATTATTTAAATAAAACAGTTGGACAAAAATATTCATGTCTCTAGTGGGCAAAGCGTTTAAATTGTCGCTCAAACAGATTTTTTGGGATAATATTTAAATTCAAAACATGTTCTCAGTAAACAGTACTTTTTAAATAAAATGAACTTCTTCCATGTCATTACACACACACACACATTCTTCATTTTCTTCGACTTTCGTTTCTCCATCTTCACAGTACTCTGAAAATGTTGGAACTAACCATACCAACTCTGGATCACTGGATTCACTTTTTACCAAAATATTGTTGGTGGTAACACTTTTTTTTATAAAAAATCTTCGACAATAACTTATGCCATTCACTTTTTTAAGCCACAACAACATGTTTTTGATATCAAGTAAATTCCAGTCTAATCCAAGTTTTCGTACCTCACCAACTTTAGTGTATAAATCCCAATATGCATCTGGAGTTTTTATAGTACTATGAGATCTTAATATTTTTTCGATGCGTCCAAAGATACAATCTGCCGGAAGATAGGAGTGGCCTCTGATCGGAAATATAATTTCTATTTCCTTTAGTTTTTTATCTGCCAATTTCTGGAGTCAAAACATCATAGCATGTACAACATGACTATTTTTGTTTTGGCCCCCACAGCCATCTGAGAAAAAACGAATTTTTGTCGCATTTTCTGAAAATTCAGCTTTTTTCAAAAAATCAATAATAGCAGATGATGTCTCAGTAGCCCCCCTACCCGCTTGGTGCTCCATCCACGTGTAAAATATTGGTTCCTGACAATTAAGTTTGATAATGCAAAAAAAATATATTGACAGTTGTTGAGCGTAAATGCTTCCTGAATAGGTACCTTCGGTAATACCTGAACTTGCTGTAAATCGAAGCAATATGAAATTGTATTAGGTTCTTCAGCTTTCATTAACTTATGGAATTGTGATGCACGAAATTTGTGAACTTTTAGTTCAGTGGATATTTCCTGTTTTTCAGAAGAGCTTTGAGACATACGTATTTTGGTTTGTGTTCTTACGCAATAGCTACAAACATCAGTAGCAGGACTGCCGAACGCTATATTAAAATATTTATTAAATACTCGGCTGAAATACTTGTAGTTCACTTTTAAACTATCCGTTGCCTTTTTGTTATATAATTCCCAAAGTACAGAAATGTTGTATTCCGAGGATACATAGATTCTTCGAGACTTCTTCCTTCCATAGTGACTCTCTTTTCCTTGTAATTGACTAATAAACGACTTCACAGCATCCAATTTTTCTACAAACTTAAAAGCTCGTCTATAGCCTCCTCTTTTTTCTTTTATAATTTCTTCCCCACCCTGGAGCTTCTTGCACATTGTATTCAGTCTCCTCTGGCAAACGTTGTATACAGCTATTATAAACTTCTGGCAAACTTGTAATTTTTGTCGACTGACGTATACCTGAAAAAATTTCGAATGAAACATACATACCTACTATTTGAAAAAGGCATTTCTTTCAAACAGTAAAAAAATTGTTGCGCCTAATTATTATTAAAACATGCTTGTATGTACTTTTATTTTAACTTACATAATATTTTACAGAAAAAGAGTGAGGTTTTCCGTCAGCTTTGCGACTTCTTTTCCGTTTAGGGACATTCAACTCAATGTAATTGGCTAACATTCCACCTTGCATAACTTTATTGGCATTTTTATAAAAAACCTCCCGTAGTTTAATTACATCATCTCGATCTACTTTCCTACATTGTAGGTTTGGATTATTCTTATGGTTACAAACTATATTAAATTGTTGTAAATCAGGATCATGGTTTGAATGCCTCAAAATTATATGTATTTATATCAAAATTCTAAAATAGGTACCTATATTATCATACCTCACTTGTTTTTTTCTTTCCCTTGATGTTAAATTTACTTTGCGTTTTCGGCTACCAAGATCACTATCACCAACAACGTGCTCACTGTCTACAGATTCATTGTGACTGAAACGTTGTGACTAATTTGCAAAATAAACATACAATTCTTACACATGCACCAAAACAGTAATTAGGTTATAAAAACAACGTTTTTACGACTGGACTAAATGCGGTTTGTTCGTCTTACGGACAAAATGCTTTTCGTTTGTATTATGTCGATGGACTAAATGCACTTTGCATTTCGTTATTTTATTACGTTATTTTCACAGTACATTTTAAATAGGATATAATGACATTTGGATGTACAGGGTTTTACGAATCGATAACGATTCGAATGAAGAATGTAACGCCACCTTTGGTTGAAAAATTGAAAATTTGGACAAACTGCGTTTTGAAAGTCTGCTCCTCAATATGTAATTAAAAATTATTATTAATTCTATTAAATACATAAATAAAAAGTTTAGCTCGAGTAAACTTTTAGGGCTTGAACCTTGATGGCGCAGTTGGTTAGCGCGGTACACTAGCAAAGTACAAGTCGTAGGTTCAAATCCTACTCGAGGTAAACTTTTTATTTATGTATTTAATAAAATTAATAAGAATTTTTAATTACATATTTACCTTTGAACTTATTCGATCATAACAAAAACTTATAATAATTTATATTGAGCATGTTTCATTACTACGGAATAATTTTTCCTTTAATCACTAGTAAATTTTGACAACCCAGGAATTAAAGCCAAATTTTGTAACAATTCAGAGATGCCTGCTATTTAATGTTAGTTAGTGATACTTTCACAAATGTAAACCGTATCCTTATACAGGGTAGTCCAACAGTTAGGGGAGAGAGAGGGGGAATATCGCCACTGTAAGCAAAATTTGTGGTTTTAAAGCCGTTAGATTAAAAATTAAGTCAATTCCCTGTACTATTGATTAGGTAAGGTATTTGCTTACAAGATTTACTAAAAAATATATTGAATTTCTTAATAATACACTAATATGCAATAACAAAAAAATGCAAATGACGATTTTACCCCCACAGAGGAGGGCAATACCACCAACATTCTGGGGTAATATCGTCATTATTTTTAAATGCCAGAAAAGCTGTAAATATATTTTTTTGGTACAATAATAATATAACATGATACTTTAAGAGTTTTACTTGAAATACAAAATTACAAAAGCCCCAAAAAAAAACGTAAACAATACAAAAACCTAATCTTTAATTATTTGACAATGGTCGCACTTATATTCTTTGACACTATCTCATCCAGAGCATTCAGCGTATGCCCATTTAGTACATATGGTGCATCTGTACCATAGTTCGTTGTTCTTGCCAGGTCCATCACAAATAAGGCATATATCATTGACGCCACTTTATCCCTGGGAAATGTCTAAACAAGGCTCTAAATCGTCCATTTCATCGTCATCAAGTTTAACACTTTCCATAGATTCATCTGAACTTGATTCAAACGTGATATTTTTCTTTCCTGTTTTTTTTTTTTTTGGTTTGGTGTCTTCTTTTTTCGACTTTAATTTTTTTCTTGTTTTTTTTCCACTTTTGAGTTTTTCTTGACAGCGTTTTCTTTTTTTTTCTTGTCAGCAGATTCAAAAATAGGTTTCATTGGGGTACTCGTCATTATTTCAGAATGTTGTTTTCGTTTATTGATTGAGGGTGTTTTCAAAGGAATATGAGTAAGTTCACAGAAAAGTTGCTTGCGCACTTGTGTTATTGCAGCTGGTAGTCTAGAAGGTCCTGGTATTGATTCAGCATCCAGTGGAGTTAAAGTACGTGATGGATCAGATACTTGTGTTTTTATTTCATTTATTTGTATCTGATTTGAAAGATTTAGTTTTTCCTCTATATTGTGGCTTTCATCCATATCCATAATCGGCATTACAGTGGTTTCGTAAACTATCGCAGCAATGTCATCATTAGTAAATTTGTCCGGATTTAACGGATATATCCCTGTATTCTTAAAGCCAGAAACACCTTTTTCGATTGTCGCTACTTTTTGATACGCTTTGTCAAAAAGACCAGCTAGATCACAGGGAGTAATTTTAGCATAATTTTTTGTTTTAATAAACAGATCACATTCTCTGTTGAATGTTGAAACTAACTAGGAAACCAACTTGCTTTTGTCCTTTTAGACCAAGTATTGTTCCAGGCTTCTGTACAGTAGAAATAACAGTTTCGTCGGAATTATAAATTCTTGAGGCTAAACAGTTGTGTTTTTCAAAAACATTTTCAAGATTTTGAAAAAATTGCTTAACCTTCTTCCTTGTTAAACCCCTCGATTCTGCTAAGGCTAGTTGCTTCAAGCTTCCTAAGGCTAACCTCTGGATGTCTTCTTAGAAAGCCCTCAAGCCAGTCGGTACCAGCTAACTCAAGAGTCTTACTGAAAGGATGCTGAATGTTATTTTTTTGTGTAAATTGAAAAGCAAGCCGTCTAAGGTCAATATCTGTGATGCCGTAAAACTTTTTTGCCATTAAAAGGACATGTTCAGCTATTTCTTGTTCCATTTCTACGCTAAAATCTTTTTCAAAAGTAGTTTTCTTTAAGTGATCTCTTAAAGTTGTCCTGGGAATGTGCATTCTCTTCACAGGCTCCCCCGCACGAACAGCCTCAATCGCTGCCTTTAGGTAATCAGAGGACCATTTTGCCCTTTTGGATGTTCTTTTTCTGTGTCTTGGCATCGCAGCGAAAACAGAAAATAAAATTATAGTATTTTATTGCTGAGATATATAAACGGGGAGTGTCGCCATGGCGAAATTGCCCCAGTCATTCCTGGCGATATTACCCTAACGTGTATTCGTTACTAAAAATAAAAATATCTCATAAAATGGTGAACTTTCGTTTAAATATTCAAGCACAAATACTTTCACCACTGTATAAAATCCTCCTTAATTTCGAAGAACAACAGATAAGAACATGCGACACATAAACTGCTTTGTCAACTATCACTTGCCAACTAACACAGATGGTGGCTTTGCGCTTACGCATAAACTTACGCCACTCCATTGTCATGTTCAGGGCCGCATGCTAGAAGTTTGGATACGCGTCGTTGTGTTTACATTGAAGATGGCGGAATTACCCGTATGGCGATACTCCCCTCTCTCCCTACTCAATCGTCGTGCATATGGAAAAAGTTCCTAATGAAACTTATCATTTGTCATCTTTGCTACGACCGGAAATTCTTATTAAAGATACAGGGTGCACCAAAAGACAAGAAATTATATTTTTCATAAATGGAATAATATGGTCATATGTAGAATTGCCAACTTACGAATTTTTCTTTACTTTTGATTTAATCTTACAGGGTGTACAAAATTCTCTTCGAACACCTTCGTATATACTTTTATTCTAATTTGACTCCTTAATTACAACACCGTGTATATTGTTTTGCCGTTGGTAAGCTTAAAATGTGCTCATTCAAAAGTGTTTTTCGTATCTATCTCAACCTACCTTTGAGATAATAAGTTTTCTCAAAAATTAATGGAGAAAATCATACGCAGCATGGCACAAGATTTCAGAACAATTGCTATTCGTTAGCGATTAACACCATTTAAATGGCGAATGGCTTTCTGTGGATTTGGCAAAATTTTTGATACGTTGTAGGTTGTATCGTTCTAATCAAAGACTACCATAGGCAGAAAGTGGAAAAATGTACCATTTTGCGCTACAGCTCGCCAAAGTTATGAACATGAAAGTGCTATTTTTAAATGTGACGTGTAAAAGTTTAACGAAATTATGTATTAACCCCAAACAACATAAGTAGTTGTAACAATATGGGCCATAAGGCACTTTTCAAATCTAATCAGAATCCAATTCCATCACATTGTCATTGTTTGCAATTCTTGGATCATGTAGTTGAGCTCGATCAGCTGCGTCAAATATTTTATCTAACAAAGTTTATTGTGGATAGTGAACATCATTTTCATAATGCGCATACCCTAAAACCACCGAACCACCAGAACAGTGAGTTCTTGAAGATAATCCAAAGTGAGATGAGGGAAGTCACCTAAATTATACTCATTTATCTGAACCCAACGAGCATTACGTCTACGACGATGTCTTCGTTAGCGCTTAACATAGGAACGCGAGGGTAAAACTTTTCCATTATCGCTCCAGCAATACGATAGAAATCGCTAAGGTTTTCGATATGTGATATTGTAATTGTTTGACCAAGAAACTTAAACATGGATTTGAGCTGACCGTTTCTGGCTTCAACTATCCGCCTTGTTTTAGTTATTATGCGGCACTTATTTGCTTCTACAGTCCACAATTGGTTTTGGCCCCGTTCAAGAAAAGCTGGCATCTTGTCCGAACAATAAGGACCTTGGATTGCTAGCATACCTCCGTCTGTGGCTACAATGAGAGTCAGTTTTAATAAGTGGCGACTTCTATCCACTTTGTAAGACTGTCTTAAGCCCCGTCAATATATGCAATTGCTACCGGTGTACTCAGTTGCATATTATATAATTGGTTTGAAAATTCTGTTACATGGTTGGCAACGTAATCCTCCCTTGTAATTGCTTTAAGTCCAATATGACTAGGTATAAATCTTTGCGTTAGTGATTATGTAACCGTACCAGTGGACATACTTACAGCCTGTCTACTTGGGTGGTGCAAAATAATTTTAAAGATTCGTCCGACAAACCTTGCCGAATCTTGCATGAAAACGTCACAAGGTCCTCTTTGGTCACATATTGTCCACCTTGCGGAGGTATTGAATCACAAAACGTGTATAATTTCCAAAATATTTCTTTCGTAACGGGGCTGCGGATTTCTAATCTTCTTCGCTAAAACTATGTTCGTCCTCGTAATCACTCTTCTTGACTAACGAGTCGGAATTCTTGAATGCCTGTAATTGCAGACCATTAATGACATATGGCCTATTAACAGACCACAATCCTGGAAGTAAATGTTCCAAAATAAAACCTTTGCCATACTAGTGGTGATCGCAACATCGCACATTTTCTGGTATGTAAACGTTTAAAAGAATAGAAACATATACTCTACACGATAAGGATACCCTACGTACATTATTATTACCGTTACAAATCAAATAGGTATGAGTTAATGTTTGTTTCAAAACATTTAGTCTTAAACAAGCTGGGTAATTTTCAACAAGAGCTATTTCGCCTTCCATTCTCACTTCTTTTGAAAATGGCTATTTCCTTTAACCATATCGCCATCAATTCTATTAATTATTCCTGGCCGTGTTAGCGTATTACAGACATAACAGGGTAAACGATTTCTAAATGACATTTATACGACTCCTCAAAAACGCCATTTTACTGCAAAACTGCTCAAACGAATTTCGATTTGATTTTCGAACTAATTGCTATGCTTGTTATGACTTTTTACGAAAATCGCGGTAAATTGATAGACGTCAAAATCTCAACTTTGGCAAGCTGTAGCGTAAAACTGTCCATTTTCCGACTTTCTGCCTACGGTAGATGTCAAAATTTAGCCAAATCCATAGAAAGCCATTTGCAATTTAAATGATGCGGAGTCCTATACGTGGTGTCCAGAAACTCTACGGGCAAACTTTGCGTAGTGATTGTAGACCCAAAAATAAGAAAAAGTCCATATAAACCCAGGTCCTGAAACGCTTCATTCAGGACCTACAGGGTGTGAAAAAATTTTATTTTCCTCGGTTGATCTGAGAGGCATCGACCACGTATACCTTTTTGCATAGAACTGAAAAGGAACAAACTAATTCAAACGGAATGTCAATATACCGGGTGGTAAAAAGTTAAGGTCAATTAACTTTTAGCACACCACAGTAGATGCCTGCGATACCTTCAGAAATAAAGTGGGAATATGTTCAGGATTCGCCGCTCATTATCAAAACGAGTGAATTATGTATCGAAACAAATGGTCATCATGTGGAACACCTTTTGTAACATTTATTTTTTAGTTTTGTTTATTTCGTTATTTTCGTTCTTAAATTCAAAGTTAAAATAAAAATACAAACATACGTTACTTTGATTTTTAATTCCAATTAGCTACGGATTATGGGGAATTAAATTGTTCATCATCTCGAAAACGGTTGATCTGAGAGGCATCGATCAAGTACACCTTTTTGCTTAGAACTGAAATGGGAACAAACTAATTCAAACGGAACGTCAATATAGCGGGTGGTAAAAAGTTAAGGGCAATTAACTATTAGCATACCACTGTAGATGGCGCCCTCTGCAGGCAGCATCAAAATCAATAAAATATTTAAGTTTCTCGATCACAAAACCCTCGTGCTCCAAATTTCAGGACCATATTCAAATTTGTTCGCAAAATATCGCCATAAAACCGAGAAAATAATTTTTTTTACACCCTGTTGGTCATAAACGAAGCGTTTCCGGACCTGGGTTTATATGAACTCTTTTTTTATTTTTGGGTCTAGAATCACTACGCAAAGTTTATCCGTATAAACACAATCACTTCATCAAAAGTTCAGGCTATGCGTACATTTCTAGACTTCCTCTAAAAATTATGTTTGGCCTTTGTTGACCAATGAATTTAAAACAATAAATAAGAAACAAAATCTTAAAGATCAGTAAAATGTCAATTTAACAAATGTCAGAAATCTGTTTATAAATTTATGAAATACAAACACGAATACTTAAAACATCCCATATCCCTGCTGGCTACCTTACTATAACTATACAAATATTATTATTATAAACAAAGTTGAAATATTAAGTCCCAATATAAATACAATTTAACTATAAAATATATACACAGACTTATATGTTGTTACACGTCCAAACCGCACTAAGCGTCGTGTAGGCTTACCGAAGTAAGCGGGTTGCCAAGCCAGCTACAGTAGAAATTGGAGGGGTTGCAAGGAGCAAAATGATCGAACAGTAGTTTCAAACACCTTACAGTTACCACAAATCTAACTCATAATGCTCTGTCCAAAAAAAAATGTCTCTGGTAGCCACCACAATCTTAATTTTTTCTAAAATAAATAGTCTTAGGCGGATGTTAAGTTAATCTTATCTGTGGATTGTAGGCTACTCACTAAGACTATTCGCAACTCAAATTCAATCACACTCTAAAAGAGTGTATCCAAAAGCTTAATAAAATTTTGCAATACACGGGTCGTCGTAATCTTATTGATCACACCCTGTACATATAAAAGTTCCAAATCATAAAACGTTAATTTGAATACATCCTAAGTAGCCTTCGTATACATATAAATTTGTATTTCTAACTGTTCTAAGATTCTGAACCAAACAAATATTACCCAATTTAGAAAAATCGGTTTATAGTAATTTGTAAATCACCACAACATTCGTTAGTTTCCGAAAAATTTAAAATATAACGATTAGTGCTTTCGTCATTAACAATATCTTTATCTTTTCTGAATATTTTTCTTTAAAACTCGTATTTGAGTATTCATCGATAGGTTTGAATTGTTAAGCCTCAAATTTGTAATTTATACTTAATAAAATATTCTGTTATCAGTGTTCTGTATTTTAATGATTGTCAAACAATAAGCGGTTAATTTTCATCTCAGCTGACACAAATAAACAAAAATAAATTAATCAATATCTTGGACAATTCAAAAATAAATATGCACGCAAATATTGCTTTCAAAGCACCACAAAACCAATTCTTATAGCTTAAAAATTCTCAAATCTTGTATTCTAAACATATTAAACAGATGAAGTTTGATTATCCTTTCTACTTATAAAATAAGGAATTATTAACCTAACAATCCAGAACAACCTTAAAAAATAATCACACTTTTCATCCTTTAAACTAAATCTAAAACTATTTCTCACAAATTACAGTAGGAAATCCATTATCCGAGATGTTTTGGTTGTTGTAATCGTTTGATTGCGCACCCACACTTGTCACGAACGAAAACAGAGACAGCCGTAATCGATAATTCATTAGGCTCTAACAATCGCGAGTGCAGTTAACTGTGCTTCACTCACGCGCAATACACCTAAGTACCTGGGCGATCTGAATCATTATTTGCCCTTCACATAAACGTTCGTCACAACAAATAGTGTTTCCTTCCACTTGTATAATAGAGTTCTTATTTGCTTTATACAATCGATTTGATATTATTATCGATTGTACACATGAGACGATCAATGTCAATAAATACCACTAATCTTTAACTCAATTAAAACAATTTTGATGTTACTTAAAGGGTTACTCTCGGCTTTTTTCTTGAGTCATCCGCTTACTGAGCACTTAACGGAATATTTGCTGTTTTATTGTTAAATCTGATTTAGCGTTTTTAAATTTTTGAAAGGAAAAACACTATCATTTCTTTTCAACTCACACTTAAACTTTTATTTATGAATTATTATAAATAATTTATCCCCGTTATGGGTTATTGCAGTCGCTTATATACGTACTGCTGATCTAAATTTTCACAAACAAAATCCACACTGACCATTCTCTGAAAGAGAAACGCGCGCGATCCTACTTAACTTAAGCTCTAACCGAGCGATTGTCTCCCACGCTTATTAAACTATCCCTTTTGTACCTTCTGCCCGCCACCTCTTCGCACCAATATCAAAATTTACTTATCCCAATCGTGTATTTCGTGCATTTCTTTACCGCGTCGAAGTCTGAAACGGATCCACCGCTATCCAAAGTAAGAGCAACATAGCCATCTTGATTTACTTTGTAAATTCACTCACAACTTTCCGAAAAACCATTAATTGCAATTGTGTTCACTGTATATATTATCCAGACCATATTTTAAATTTCTATGACAATTTCGCATGTGAGCGACCTCCATTTTCGCACAATTTAACATCACATTCTAACAACTTTATTCTTGAACACGCACTCAATTTTCCATTGCTGCACAGTGTTACATAACTTTTACAAACCAATACATGCATACATATTGCTTACTGCACATTAATACAATACCAATATTTCATAATCTCATTCACTCATACGACTACAACCATTTATTTAACCAATTCTTTTGCCTTTTACCAGTGCCGTCTCAGTAACATTTTCCTCCAAACACTATTTTTCAACCAAATTTATTGCTTTAACATAAAAATCTTTCTACATCATTAAAATATTCGTTCATATCAAACACAATGTTCCATTAAACTCCAGTGGCGTATCATTTACACCAATTTACATTCTGCATACACCAATTTTTTCACTTCACTTACACTCAAAATACGATCAACACGTTGCTAAGATACTGCATATACACGATTCGTCAAAATAACATTACAAAGTATACCATAAAACTCTAAATTCGCATTAGTACTCAACTATCAATCATGAATTTAATTTTTAAACAATCTCCTACTAATGAGTTGTTCCCATTTGATATAACCCTTCTGGTCACTATTCATACACCATTAAACTCAACTGCAGGACAAGCTAGTAGATATATCTGATGTTCCGATGTTTTTTAACTTAGATTTTGCATTCAATAACCGACTATTAATGTTAGTACGATTGACAGTAAATGTAAGGTTACGTATAAATAATTGCTTTTGATTATTAGTTATTAAATGTCTTAATATAGTTCCACTTGGATAAATTCATGCTTATTTAAGATACAATAACATTGTATTTCCTTTGAGATGCGTATCGATGTGATTCTTCATAACATTAGAGTTTAACTACAACGTTCTGTTACCCTTTCTTCATAGTTATTTCAAAATCTTGAAATGCCAATGTAGTAATTAAGAATATCCGTATGCGTTCAATTTAGCACACAACTATTCATATATTTAAATTGGATATATCACTCAATATTTATTATTTTGATCAGTTCCTATGTGACCTTCAAGCCGTTTTAAATTTTATATACGATCACCAATAGATATAAATGACCCTATATAGCGTAAAATTATCAGAATTAAAATTTGAAAAAATTATAGGATTTTATGTAATAACTACGAATGAAATAATTCATACCTCATTACTGGGCGTACGAAAGGGTATATTTTAATACACTCCTGCCGCCCGTAGGAAAATAAACACAAACTGTCTTTGGCTCCAAATAAACTTAATATTACATTACATTACACTCAACCTATGTATCTGGTTAACAGTTCTCATAAAATGTGTCAAGTATGCCTGTTTAGATGACCAATTCGAGCAAAATCCGTTATAAAAATTTAACCCATTTTCGAAGTCTTGTCCTTCAAGTGTCTGATTTAGTTGCACACGCTATAAATGAAACCTAACCTTACTCAAAATTATTTTCACAGATGATTGATATCTAAGATGAACAAATCGCTTATCACTAATCTACATATATGTGGGTCTTAAACAACAGATGCGACAACGCTAAATTCGTTCTGTTTATTTAGCAGTAGCTTCATTCTTTCAAGATTTTTGTACTTAAATGTCAAATATATCATCAGTCTTTGAGATGGTCTTGCATCTGTATACCTTCCTTTAGTAAATCTCTCACCGTACACTCTGGGTTCCACGAAACAGTTCTTTGGGAATTCTCCAAAAACATTGATCATTTCAGTTGATGATGGAATTATTTACCTCATTTTTATTACCAAATGCTCCTTATTAAAGAAAAAATAATGCCACCAAACATCATAGGATTATACAAATAATTAGCTGTATTGTCGTGCCAACGAGTAGTAATTGCTTCGATTCCTGGTACCACGCCGCTTGTAATTTTTCCCATTCTCTGTACAATTTCTTGGAGAAACCTTAATAGCTACGGAAAACTGGTATTTTCCGAATGAGCATACTTGAAGCTTTCCAACGGCAATATACAGGGTGTTATATGTAAGAAATTCAATTACAATGATATAATCTAAAAGTAAAGATAGTTCAGGATGAACAAGACAAATATTAGATTATACAAATAATTTAAGGAACATAATAACAGTTTGGAAAAAGTAAGTTTCTGACTAAATGAAAAAACATTCATCTTATAAATTTGTAGTTGAATATAGACCCTACAGAGGCTTCATTTAGCACATTAGAATTTAGGGTATTCCATGTAAGAGAAATTTAATTTTGGTTGTACTAACTTTTGGTCCACCCTGTATTTTTGATGGATTATAGCAAAGATGGATATTATCCAGAAAGTTTAGTAACTATTGACTGACGCGCACTTATTGGACTACCATGTGTATCCTTAGAATAATAACTATTAAGTTATATGTTACAGTAACTTATAGTACCTTCACAATAAAGATCCTTTTTTTTAAATAGCAATTAATTACAGTGATATATATATATATATATATATATATATATATATATATATATATATGTTTATTTTCTAACAAATCACATATCTTTTAGCGTGCTCCTTGATCTACGCAATCATCATTAAAAAGCGTACTAAGATAACCTAGCTAAACTAACATTACAACGTTTTTATCTTCGGATTTGTTAGAAAATAAACATATATATATATATATATATATATATATATATATATATATATATATATATATATATATATGTATGTATGTATTTTGATTTCGATTTGTCTGACACCTTAGGTAAGTCGAGGGTTGGGATTCACGGTTTTTAGGGCTTCAGTGATTGCGCAGAAGTTTGTTACGTAAGCAGTCGCGTGGGACACAGTTGTATCCCATGCATTTTATATACATTTTTAATACCAAATATTAATTTTAAAGAAATTAAAAGGTTTAAAAAATGATTTAAGTATATTTTTTCGGAAATAACACCATAATTAATAAAACTAAAATCTAAATAATCCTAAATAATAAACATAAATATAAAAATAAAACTTAAATGTTATCTAATGGGTCATTTTCGCCATTCGAGCATTTTAGGCATATATATGCAATTTTCTTATGATGATCCTTACAAATCTATTTATTACAAACATCGCAGAAAATTCTTGTTTTTTTATCCCTATTCCTTGGGCAGATATAACATCGACCATTTGCAGTTTTTAACTTTTTTGTTGGACGACTTCGTTTGTTGAAGATGTGCTCAGAATTTAAATGTCGACGTGCCATCTTTCCGTTCTGTTTATTTGTCAGTAATAGCTGTAGTGCATGTATTGCAGCTGTATTTATTAAATTGAAAAGTATGGCCAAAGGCCTTCTCCGACTGTTTCTTGACACGTTGTAATTCGAGCACATCTGATCAACCACGTCCAGACCAAATTTTGTATCGTTGTACTTCTTAGTGTTTTCGTCGACTTGATCATCATGGAACATTGTGGACAAAACCTAAACGTTTTTATTATTTTCGGCACAAATGATACTAATGTGCATTTATCTTGAAATGCAAATTGACTACTATAAATAGGACTTAACTTAGTATTTACCATTTCAGGTGGTATCTCCCGTTTACTTTTTTTTAGGGTACCTACCATTGTCAATTTATGGGTGTCAAATAATTCAAGGGCCAAAGGAATACTGGAAAACCAATTGTCCATAGTAATATTCCAATTTGTTCCCTTCACTACAGTACATAGTCTTTTTACAACTTCGGCGGAACTATTATTTACTTCGTAGGACTCTGCAAGTTGGATTCCACAGTATATTTCAAGATTCACAATAAACATGTTTTCTATGTCGACTAGTGCAAAAACCTTAATACCATACTTGGCAGGTTTTGCAGGAATATACTCCCTGAATGGGCATCTTCCACGAAAAGATACCAGTTGCTCGTTGATTGTCAAAAATTGTCCGGGAATATATGATTTTCTGAAGTTAGTGACGAAAATTTCAAATACTAGCCGTATTGCAGCCAATTTATCAGTTTCACGGCGAATAATCCTATCATTGATATTATCGAATCTTAGACAACGCAAAAGAAACTGAAACCGGTGATAAGACATCGTAGAAAAAATTGCTTCAATACCGGTACCATTTGAATTCCATAGGTTTACAACATTTTGTCTTCCTGATTTATACACCCCAGCAAGATACAAAATTCCAAATAACGATCTAATTTCGCAAGAATCTGTAACTTATGCATCTCTTTCTCGGAGAAATTCGATTTATGACGATTATATATATATATATATATATATATATATATATATATATATATATATATATATATATATATATATATATATATATATATTATACATATACAGGGTCCGGCAACAAGAGCGCCTTCTTCTACATCTTCCGTTTTATATAAGCTAGATTAATAAAATTTGGAATGCAGTTACAGTTTAGTTATGTGCATATTTTAAAATTATTCACGCGAATACAGGTTGCTTATTTAAATGGAACACCCTGTATATTATTACTTTTTTGAATTCTACTCATTGTTACTAACAATTAATTCGCTATATATTTCCCCATTCCAAATATAGCCGTTTTTGAGTTGTTTCGATTTTTCTAAAAAAAAAATTGAAATTACAGTTTGCTTTGAAAATGTACCTCCTTAACTGTTGAAAAATAAAAGTTATCTAATTTGTATGAGAATAAGAACACAGATAGAGCTTCCTTTTAATGTGAAGAAAATTACATAATTGCGTACAGGGTGCTTATAATTGACTTGCCAATCAACCATTATTCGAACTAGTAAAAGTTTACTTTTTCAAATAAAACACCCTGTATATTATTATATTTTTGGTTTCTACATATTAACACTTATCAGTTCGCCATACAACTCCCTATCACTAAATATAGCCCTTTCCGAATTATTTTCAATTTTTCAAAATGTATAAGATTATTGAGACATTTTTAAATCTATGGCCTCGTATAGATAAAAAAGAACATCATAAAACAATTGTATTATACGTTAAAAAACGCAACAGAAACTAATATATTATGATAGAAGACTAATTACAATTTTTGTACTGGAGGCATTGCATGTTAACAAGAATTTGACAAATATCTACTTCAATTTCAAGTCAAAATTCTAAAATCAAGTGTGCTTGACGTAAATAAATAAAACTGTAGTTAACCATTTACGAGTGTTTTTGTTAGTAATCAAGATTTTTATAAAATGAATTTTACACAAAATGAGTTAGTTGATATGATATTCGTGTTGGGTGTTGCAGAAAGAAACTGTTTATTGGCCAGCAGAATTTATGCTGAAAGATATGCAGATAGAAGACATCCAAACGCAAGATCGTTTCAAAAGTTATGAGTAGATTTATTGCAACTTCATGTGCCAATTACTCCAAACATGAATGTGTTAAACCTTCTACAAATGAAGATAATGAATTGAGGGTTCTTCTCGCCATCGAAAAGGATCATCACATAAGCCAAAAGGATATAAGTGAAATAGTTGGTATAAGTGAGAGATCAGTAGGCCGTCTTTTAAAGAAGAATCGCTTACATCCCTATCATATTCAGTTACACCAAGAGTTGAGCGATGCAGACTTCGATCATCGAGTAAGATTTTGTAACTGGGCCAGAGAAAAAATTACTCAAAACCCTATTTTTTTTAAAAATATTTTATGGACAGACGAATCAATATTTCATAAGAATGGATTTGTTAATACGCATAATTTTCATTATTATTCCTCAGAAAATCCATATTTATTAAGACAAGTTGATAATCAACATAAGTGGCCTTTAAGTGTCTGGGGTGCTACCGATGGGGATTATGTCATCGGTCCATTCTTTTTTGATGGACACTTGAATGGTGAGAAGTACCTTAACTTTTTGCGTAACGATTTACCGGGCTTATTAGAAAATATTACTCTTGATATTAGAGCCACAATGTGGTATCAATATGATGGCGCTCCTGCTCACTACTCTGCAGATGTAAGAGATTATCTCAATAGAGTCTTTCCAAATAAATGGATTGGACGAAATGGACCTGTGAGGTGGTCAGCTAGGTCCCCTGATCTGACAAGAATAGATTTATTTTTATCGGGATACATAAAAAGCATTGTCTATAGGGAATCACCAACCACTGCAGAAGGTATGCGTAATCGTATAACACAGGCTTTTCATAGCATTACTCTTGAGTTGTTGCGTAGAGTTTAACAATCTTTTAAAGATCGATTTCAGGTCTGTATCCGCGAAAACGGACAACATTTTGAATAATTATTATAAATCATTATCACTAATGATTAGCGTTAAATTATTATTTTTTATTTTATGAGTTTTGTATTTTTAGAAATAATTTTAATAACTATAGTGTATTAGTTTCTGTTGCGTTTTTTAACTTGCAATACAATTGTCTTCCACTGTTTTTTTTTCTATTTATACGAGGCCATGGATTTAAAAAAGTGTTCCAATAACCTTATACATTTTGAAAAATTGAAAATAATTCGGAAACGACTACATTTAGGGATAGGGAATTGTATATCGAATTGATAAGGGTTAATATCTAGAAACCATAAACGGAGTAATATGCAGGGTGTTCTATTTGAAAAAGTAAACTTTTACTAGTTGGAATAATGTCTGATTGGTAAGTCAATTGTAAATACCCTGTATGCAATTATGACATTTTCTTTGCATTATAAGAAAGCTCTATCTGTGTACTTGTTTAGATATAAATTAGATAACTTTTGTTTCTCAACGGTTAAGGAGGTACATTTTCAAAGCTATCTCTGTAATTTCAATTTTTTTTATAAAAATCGAATTAACTCTAAAAAAGCTATATTTAGGCATAGGGAAATATATTGCGAATTTGTTAGGAACAATATGTAAAATTCAAAAAAGTAATAATATACAGGATGTTCCATTTAAATTTTTTTTGTTATAGTTTGGTCATCTTTAAATAAACAACCTGTATACACGTAAATAATTTTAAAATATGCACACAATTAAACTATAACCCTATCCCAAATTTTATTAATCTAGCTTATATGAAACGAAAGATATAGAAGAACGCGCACTTGTTGCCGGATCCTGTACACACACACACACACATATATATATATATATATATATATATATATATATATATATATATATATATATACACAGTGTCTCTTGAATTTCTAGACATAGGGAATTCCCATGTTAAAATAAACTTTTGCAAATATTGACTCCCCTAATTATTTTACAGTAAAACTTCTTAAGGAAAAAAGGCTGTTTCTTATGTGACAATTGCATTTACATTTGGTTCATCCGTTTTCGAGAAATTTAGGAAAAACTGAAGGGCTTTTTCGTAACTGGTCAAGGTTGCTTTGCTTTAGACAGACAATGCTAACAATAATTATTAATTGTCATTGTAAATCATTCATTGTTCAAAAACAATTCATTCATCATTAAAACTTTATTTGGGACAGACAGACCTTTTAAAGAGAAATTGGTTTATAAAAATGAATTATTACACCATTGAAGAAAAAGTAAAATTTATTGAATGTCATTACTCTGGCAATTCAGAGATTTGTACTCGGCTAGTTATCAAAACCGGCAAATTCCAAGTGCAGAAACAATTTCAAAAATTATCAACTTATTAAAATCTACCGGTAACGTTAATAAGCCATGTAATTGTCAAGATATTAAACCTCTGGGGCAAAATGGCAGAGATTTGGATGTGTTACTTAATGTTGTTGAAGATAAGAATAAAAGTGTGAGACAAATTGGGTGCAGTTTAGGAATATCTCACAGTACCGTCCATCGAATTTTGAAGCGACAAACTCCAATGTTCAAGTCTTTCAAGTATAGCTTGCAGCAGGAAATTTTTGATGAAGATAAACCCATGAGAATGTAGTTCTGCGAAAGATTAGTAGAGTTATCAAACATGGATAGAAACTTTCTAAGTCGTATTTTATTCACTGACGAATGTTCTTTTTCAACTCATGGTATTCATAACCGCCAAAATTTTCGTTACTGAAATACTGAAAATTTGCATTTATCAATAAAGAGTAGAAGTCAATATCGCAACACAATTAATGTATGGATTGGCATACTGGGCCATAGATTAATAGGTCCTTTCTTTATTGATGGTACGTTGACTGGAGAGCGTTATCTTCAGCTGCTTCAAGAAGAAATTGGCCTAGCGCTGTTAGACTTGAACCTGGAGGAAGACATTTGGTACCAGCACGATGGGTGTCCAGCACACAATAGTGTAATCGTACGTGAGTTTCTAGACTTCACGTTTCCCGGCTTTTGGATAGGTCGAGGTGGTACCATAAACTGGCCAGCACGCCCCCCCCGGTTTGGCTCCCTGTGACTTTTTCCTCTGGGGTTATTTAAAAAACAAATTATACAACAGTGAAAACTCGTTTAACAGTCTGATCGACTTAAAAGAAGCAATCTTAGCAAACAGCCACGAAGTCTCCCAGTACATGCTCGCAAACGTTCGGCGAGAGTTCTATGATCGACTTGGATATTGTTTAGCTGCAAACGGAGATTTATTTGAACACTTGATCAAATAGTAGAAATGATGATTTTTTGTTATTTATTTTCCAATTTTCATAATTAATTTGTTTATTTAGAATATCATCTTCTTGTTTATAACAGACTTATTTTATTTGTGCTCCTTACTGTATTTATCCTGACACTTAGATGGCTTATTAACGTTACCGGTTACGAAAAAGCCCTTAAGTTTTTCCTAATTTTCTCGAAAACGGATAAACCAAATGTAAATGCAATTGTAACATAAGAAGCAGCCTTTTTTCCTTAAGAAGTTCTATATTTGACATTTTACTGTAAAATAATTAGGGGAGCCAATATTTACAATAGTTTATTTTAACATGGGAATTCCCTATTTCCAGAAATTCAAGAGACAGTGTACATATTAGTAGAATTAGTCATTATATCGACGATTTCTGAATTTATGAAGTAACTAAACGCGTCTAGCACATCTGTGACATTTTTTTCTTCATCTACTGGGCCAGGCTTGCGTAGAAAATATTATGCGCTCTTTTTCGTGTGTTGCTCGGATTCATTTTTTTCCAATTTGTAATACCATTTTTGCCTATGTAATAAGGAACACCATGATCGTCACTTCTCAATTGAGAAATACATTCACCCGCGTCGGCTTCTTGTTCAGAATCTGTGTCAGTGTGTACAGTGTCTAGAAAATCGCCTTCATCTTCGGATTCATCCTCAATGCCATACAATTCGTTATCATCATCGTTACCTTCAATTTCATCTAGCCATTTTAGCCACTGACTGCTATCTTTGCTAGTTCTATTCATTATATCGCTTGCAATGTGTACATATAGCGTGATTCACTCAATTGTAACGTAAAACTTACCAAAACATTGAATATAACTCAAGTAAAAGTTGAAACAGCAACGATCGCGAGGGATACGCTTGTATCCCAAACTAAATAACAACGTATAATTTACTAACAACAGCACACAACAAATTAACAATTCTCACACGTCACTCTAAATAGATGTTTAGAGAGGTACTGGAAGCATGAAGCAATTTACTAAACCATGACATGAGCAGTATGGAATTAAACATCACAGGGATACAGTTGTATCCCGCGCGACCACTGATGGGTTAAGGAAGACGTAGAGAACCTGACCAATTTCTTACAAGAAACTGACTTACTACACAGCATTTAAGACAGAACTTTGGCTAATGGCCCTAGCAGCCGATGCCTATATCAACAGCAAATAATAATAATAATAATAATAATAATGACATAATAATTATAATAATAACAAAAATTCTTATCTTAGTTTATTGTGGATAAAAATGTAATGATTAGTTAATGACTAAAATCGCTTTGGGCATGGAAGGTTTATAGAGCCGAAGCTTTTATTAAAATTTCCCAACGTTAACTTCCACTATGTGTCATTATACGGACAACCTTTCCTAATTTTAATTAATCAAAAACCTATGTGTGTAGAGGAAGTATGTGGCCTAGATAGTTAATAAGAATTGTGTTAAGAAACCTACGCACTTTACACGCGTTATAATTTTCTCCTAAATTTTAAACTAATTGATCACTTGACTTTAATTCTTAAAAATTACAGTGTATGGTGTAATTGAAGCCTAAAATTGTAACAGGTTCAACGTCACGCTTAAATGAACGAAATGTACAGCAGTTATTTCGATTCACATTTTTAATTACATCCAATCAAAAACAGTCAAGTGTTAAAAGATTATTTCTGAAACGGATATTGTTTTTAAGTGAGTGGTATCGTAATAAATGAATTTAATCGAACAAAAATGACATAAAATAAATCGTCACATCTAAATTTCAAATCCAGAGCTTTTATACGCTTATAAAAATGAAGATTACATTTTTTCTGTCGTAAAATAGGCACTATAAAATTTTGGAATCTCTTTAAAATTTTTCGTGTAATCAAGTTAAGTAAAGAATTATTGCTTTGGATTAAGTACATAATCGTTGATTAAAACAAAAATGATACAAAATGAATGCAAAGGATTCTATAGTACAGGAAAGGGATAATCAACAATTTAGTGCATTGTACTAAAACAAATATCCACAGTTTCAATTATTTTGAAAGTAAATTGTTGAGGAAGATAAACGTAGTAAACAAGAATTTCAAAAATCTGTATCCAATGGGAAATCATTCTTTCACCTTAGTAATTTTTTGCATGAGTGCTTGTTTGGTTTACATAAGGGATCTTTTTTAATTAACTGACCAATATAGGTCATAATACGGAATTAGCATGAACATTTTATATCGAAAATACAGACATGAAGGGTACAATTGCATTTGAGTAATTGTCATTAACAATATTGTTTAGCAAGCATAGATTGACACGCTGGAAACTTTAAGATTCCTAAATATATTGTTCTCGCTAGTAAAAATGTGTTTTTTTATTTTAAAACAATGTAAAACATGCAAAAAGTGCATAGAATAGATACCATTTTTATTCAGTTTGTGTGAAATTTCCCTAATACTAACAAATTCATATTCAAGTAAAACCATAGAAAACTGTTTTTGTTACGATTTAACACTCAAATGGAAAAAATGTGACAAACATCTAATTAAACATCTTTCTGTAAAACATATATCTCAGTAAAGCAACAACTAAAATAACAGTAATTATTATTTATTCAATAACATTAAAACTTATCTCGGTATTGTAAACGTTAACGATTTTGTTGAAGCGTAAATATAACCCAATTATACAACGACTAATCTAGTCTTCTTACGAGCTTTTGAGTTCCTTTCAAATAAAATTCTGAAGTACAACGATTTTTCTGCAAAAGTAAAGGTATTGTTCCGTCATTCAGCAATTTTCTACCCTAAATGCGATCAACCTGTCTTTAGAACTGATGTGACAGTGTGGAGATTTTGGTGGAAAGTTAAGAAGTTCTTAGCTTTGTTGTAAGATAATGGAAAGTTAGGTATATTCAGTTATGTGGTTAGACAACACAGATTTAGTTATGAATGTGTGGTTTATTTGGCTTCCTTGAATTTATTAGAAATTATTGTAAATTGTTCGAATTCAGATTAATGATTATTGTGTTTCTTTTGTAAATGCATTGAAGTAAAAAAGTTGCGGTTACATATGCCTCGAATTGTAGGAATAGTTGTTTACGCTTATTGATTGGGCCATGTAGTAAAAAGAATTAAAGAAACTAATTTTTATTTTACTAAATATTGGATAAGCCTATTGCATAAGCATAGGGTCGTAGTAAAGTTTCTCCATTTTTCCCTGTTCGTTTTGCTAAACTGCCCAGCTGTGCCATTGACATTTGTGTCTCTGCATGTATTGCTCTTCTCCACGCATATTTTGGCTGCCCTCTAGTTCGTTTTCCTTGCGCATTCAATTTTAGTGATTGTTTGCAAATTTCGTCATCACCTTTACGTAACGTGTGTCCAAGCCACCCAAATTTACGTTGTGTAATTTCTTTACATAATTAATTCTATCTGGTCCGTTTGTTGCCGTAACTCTTCGTTTGTAACACGTTCTGGCCACCATATTCCCACTTTGTTCCGCAAACAGAGGTTGATGAACACTTGTAGTTTATTTTTTAACACTTTAGTCAATGCCCTGGACTCCGAGCTATATAGTAACGTTGATTTCACCACTGCATTAAACACATTTACTTTATTCTTTAACGTTTTTTTATGATTGTGGGCCTGAACAGGCTAAATTTGGCCTATCGTGCTAAAGCACTTAGGACCACTTAGGAGGATGGATAGAGGGATAATGAATTGCCAATAGATGCCTATGAACAGCTACCCTAAATTTTCTCATATCATAAGTGAGAGGAAAACAGGAACTAGGAGAACATTCCAGAATTTAGAAGCCGTGTAGAAAAATGTGGATTGCGCCCGTTTGGTACGACAAGTGGAGATTTGTACTGCATACTGATGATGTTAATGAGCGAACCAGTGTTTCTCGCAAAAATAGCCGGAGATGGTATCAAACAATGTAATTCACCAACACAATAGCCGTTGTAATAACGATAATACAAAGAAAGAATTGAAACCATCGTTCTATGCTCAAGGGACTGTATGTGAGAAGTTAATGACGGGCCATTTATAAGCCTAATCGCTCTCTTTTGAATACGATCAACGATATCGAGAGCATATTGAGGAGCACTAACCCAGAGATGAGAATTAAATTCCAGATGAGGCCGAATTTGGGCCTTATACAGCAGAAGGAGTTGTCGAGAGGTATAGTACTGCTTAGATCTGTACAAAAAGCCTATTTTACGAGCAGCCGTTTTGGTAGCTGATACAAAATGGTCAACCCATGAGAGAAACTTAAGAACTGAGCCATTCATACTTACAACAGGAAATAATCGATCTTTTTGGCGGACACAAGGCACCACTGAGTTTTGTTAGCATTAAATTTAACTAAATTATTGATTCCCCATTCGAGAATACGATGAATGTCTTTGTTGATTGAATTTGCCATTTTAGCTTTAATGACATAGAACGTGGATTATCACTATGAGACTGTGATGTGAAGAGTGCTATCGTCAGCAAACTAATGGATGGGGTTAGTTGTTTAAGAAATAAAGTCATTTATGTACAGCAGAAAAAGTGTAAGCGCTATAACGGATCCTGTGGTACGCCCGCGTTAATACTAACTTCTTTAGAAAAAAGCCATCAACTACGACACGTATTCGCCTTTAACAAGGAAACTAGAAACCCAGTTGATGAGCGTACCATTTAACCCAAACGAGGTGAGTTTGGCAAGTAAAAATTCTCGCAAAGATAGCCCGAGATGGTATCAAAGAATATAATTCAGCAGCACAATAGCCGTTGTAATAACGATAATACAAAGAAAGAACTGAAACCGTGGTTCTAGGGACTGTATATGAGAAGTTAAGGACGGGTCATTTATAAGCCTAATCGCTCTCTTTTGAATACGATCAACGATATCGACAGCGTATTGAGGAGCACTAACCCAGAGATGAGAATTAAATTCAGATGAGGCCGAATTTGGGCCTTATACAGCAGAAGGAGTTGTCGAGAGGTAAAGTACTGCTTAAATCTGTACAAAAGCCTATTTTACGAGGAGCTGTTTTGGTAGCTGACAGAAGATGGTCAACCCATGAGAGATTTGAAGATACAATCATACCCAACAAAGTAATAAAGTCCGAAAACTTAAGAACTGAGCCATTCATACTTACAACAGGAAATAATCGATATTTTTGGCGGACACAAGGCAACACTGAGTTTTGTTAGCATTAAATTTAACTAAATTATTGCTTCCCCATTCGAGAATACGTTGAATGTCTTTGTTGATTGAATTTGTCATTTCAGCTTTAATTTCTTGATTTGACATAGAAGGTAGATTATCACTATAAGTAGACTGAGATGAACTACAGTGAAGAGTGCTATCGTCAGCAAAGCAATGGATGGGGTTAGTTGTTGAAGAAATAAGATCATTTATGTGCATCAGAAAAAGTGTAGGCGCTATAACGGATCCCTGTGGTACGCCCGCGTTAATGCCAACTTCTTTTGAAAAAAGCCACCAACTACGATACGTAAAGTCAAGGAAACTAGAAAAACCCAGTTGATGAGCGTATCATTTAACCCAAACGAGGTGAGTTTGGTAAGTAAACACTTATGCCAAACTTGGTCAAATGTCTTTGAGATATCTAAAGCGACTACAACTGTTTCACCAGACTGCTCTACTGTACTGTTTCAAACATATGAAAAAAGATCACCTGTTGAACGACTTTGCCTAGACCCATATTGGTGGTCACTAAGAAGTTTGTTAGTTTCAAAGAACGTGAGCAGTTGCTGATTGATGGCTTTTTCCATGATTTTAGACAAAATGGAAGTGATGGCAATTGGTCGGTAGTTTGAGGGATCGGTCTTATCGCCTTTTTGGGTATAGGATGAACATTTGCTAACTTCAATGATGAAGGAATTCCCCAGAAGGCATATAGATCGTATAGAGCTTACATAGGACTGGTACTAGTTCGGGGAAACATTCCTTTAAGACAATAGCTGGGTTACCGTCTGGGCCAGTCGCCTTATTGAGAGCAAGCCTACTGGTGATCTATTCCAAGAGCCTGTATCGAAAATGAATTGGTTTCATAGCGTATAAAGAAGAGTTGACTAGGGCACATCTTTTCCAGAATCATTGAGACACGAGTTTGATGCAAACAAATCTATAACAACATTGGCTTTGTCTACAGAATCAGCAACTACCGATCCGTCAATAGATGTCAGGAGGGGGGGGAAATAAAGGTGTTCCAAAGTTTTTACTAATGGCTTTAGCTAAAGACCAAAATTTACGACTGCCTAAAGGACATGTAGGTAGTTCATTGCATTTTCGTTGTTCGAACAGCTTTTTAGTTTTAATGATGTCACTTTTGCAGATATGTTAAACTTGTCGCTCTCCACACCCTATTTAGTCTTATAAACACTCCTCTAGTCTTTCTTATTCTTTTGTTGATATCCTTCTGCACTCCTTTATCCACGGATATAACACTGCCCAGGTAGGTAAAATCCTCCACTGTTTCTATTATTTCCTCCCCTACTTTTACCTCTTTTGGGTCTTTAATATTCGCGCTTACAATCTTCATCTTCTTCTTGTTTATTTGTAGTCTTACTTTAAATGATTCCTCTTGTAGTTTTTTTAGCTTGGTTTGCATAGTCCCGTGGGTATGAGCCAGCAGACACAAATCGTCTGCGAAATCTAAGTATTCCAGCGTATTATTGATCCCCAGGTTATTCCTTCACGGCGGTTTGTTGTGATATTTGTCAAGATTTCATACAGTACTATAATAAATAGGAGTGGGGACATTATAGAACCTTGCCTCACTCCCCATTCTTGTTTCAAACTTGTTCGATGTTCTAACATTATGTAATACTTTACAGATGTAATTATAGCCTTCCTTTATTAAGCTTATAATTCTTTCAAGTATGCCTTTGTTCCTTAATGAAATCCATATACTTTCTTTATGTAACCTGTCAAAGGCCTTTTGATAATCGACAAAATCCACATAGAGCGGGGATTTATATTCTATTGACTGTTCGGTTATTACACGCAGAGATATGATCTGATCTATATATGATTTGTTCTTCCTGAAACCACTTTGTTCTTTCCTTAACTCCTTATCTATTGTTTCTGTTATTCTATTTAAAATAATCTTGTAAAACACTTTGTTTATTATGATTAGCAACGTTATCCCCCTCCAGTTATCACAATTCTTCACGTCACCTTTTTTAGGTATTTTTAATATGAGCCAGCTCTTCATTCCAATCTCGTGGGAAGCTTTCCTTTATCCAGATTTTTTCTAGTAGCGGTTTAAACATTTTTGTTGTAGCTCCTATATCTATTTTAGCATATCTGCTGTTATACCATCTAGTCCAGGGGGCTTACCATTTTTGATCTGCTTAACTGCTATGATTTCTTCTTCAGATGGGGTTGGTAGTTTTTTCTGTTGTTTTTGTCGTAATCTTTATTTATTCAAATCTTCATAATTTAGTACCTCCTGAAAGTACTCGCGCCATCTCTGGATCTGCTGTGCTTCTGTACACAGTATGTCTCCATTATTACTTCTAATGATATCACTTGACCTTTTACGGTTGCATAACTTCTTTACGTTTATGTAGAGTTCTCTTTTATTACCTTTTTCTGCCGCGTTTTGTGCTTCTTTTGCTATATTATCTATATAATCTCTTTTATCCCTCTTTATATTGATTTCTTAATTACTTTGTTGGCCCTGTTATATTTACCTTGTAGGGCTGCTTCTTTGATTCTATTATTTACAACTAGTTTTTTTAATTTTATTTTTTCTTCTCTCCAATTTTGCTCCAAGTATCATTACTCATCCATTCTGATTTAGTAGGTTTTATAGGAATCAGGACATTTGTCCCCTCACAATTCGCTCCCGGACATTTCGCCTCGACACAACTCGCCCCCAGACTTTTCGCCCATTGTGACACTTAGCCCCTGTGACATTTCGCTACTAAATGTTGATTATAATTTTTGCATATTTGTTTAGGTTTCTTCTAGATTAATTTCGATACCAACATTGACTAAAGTAATTAGAAAATGGACCTATATAGTTGATAATATTCCAATATTATTATTTATACAATGTCAATTGCAAAGTAATGTGCACTTATGATAATAACATCTTAATCATAAATTGTGCTTAAGAACCCATTAATGTCCAGCATCAACGTCTATTAATGATCTATTAATAAGTGAGTATCTTAATGATTAGCACATGTGTAATGTGCAATCATAATAATAATAATTATGATAATAATAGCAAATATTATAGATTATTTAAGAGGAATTGCAAACAATTTTGCATTTTAGTTTGTAACTGTTTGAAATAAACAAATAAATCCTTTATAAATTAATGGTCACATGTGTATTATTCGATTAGCTATAATAATAACATAATATCACAATTCATTATCACACCTATGGAATACGGTAGGTAAAATATAATACACAAGGAAACTGCAAATATATAACATTGAGGGGCGAAGCGTCAGAGGGCGATCTTCCCGGAAGCGAATTGCGGGGGCAAACTGTCCGGGGCGAAATGTGGGGGGCGATATGTCTTAAAACCGGTTTTATGAAAGGGAATGTTTTCCTGCTTGTTCGTAGTAACAATTCTTTGCATTTCTCCCATATTTCTTCAATTTCTCCTTCGCAGTCTGTGCTCTGACTGTTAACATAGTTTATTTTCAACTTTTCATCCTTTACTCTTCATCTTCGTCATAATAAATTTCTTTCTATTAGGTTCCTTTTCCACTTTCTTCTTTGCTGGCATCACCGTTTTCACTTTTGCCATTACCAAGTAATGATCGCTACTTATCTCCGCGCCCCTTTTACTTCTGACATCTAACAGTAATTTTTTTCCATTTGCGACTATGCAGATATGATCTATCTGAATATTTTGTCCTGGTGCTTTCCAAGTAACTTTGTGGATTTTTGTGTGATCGAAAATAGTGCCTCCTATAACTAGTCCATAAGGACCACAAATATCAACGAGCAGCTCACCATTTTCATTCATTGCGCCTACCCCATGTCTACCTATTTCATCTTCTAGTCCCCTATTGTCACTCCCTATTTGCGCATTCATATCTCCCATTAGTATTAGCGGATATTCTATTTTTATTGTGTGACGTATTCCTTCTAGTGTGCTGTAAAACACTTCTTTCTCTTGGTACGGTCTCACGTTTGTTGGGGAATAACATTGCAGGATTGTTATTTTATACCGCCCGAACTCCAAAGTGGCTCTCACTAGTCTTTCATTAATTGGTTCCCATTCTAACAATAATTTACGAGCTTCCCTATTAAAGATAATCGCTACACCATATTCATGATCGCTACGATTTGGTTTACCGGAATATATAAAAGAGTACTGACCTGTATTAACTTCGCCAAACCCAGTCCACCTACACTCGCTTATTCCCAGTATATCAATTTTGTATTCTTCCATTTCTTTTATGACCTGCGCCTTCCTGATGCAATGTACGCACATTCCATTGGCTTATTTTCGGAGTTTTACCTTCCGTTTTTTATCCGACACAACTATTGTTTCGTATTCCTTACTCGTTATCCTTTTTGTTGCTTTGACCGTCTTTTTATTATCCATCCTCATCACCGCTTCTTGTATCTAGTTTTTTTGATTTTACCAGACCCTCTGCTTAGTCATTCCAGATCCATCACTGTTCATTAATAATAACCTTTCTTAAGCCTACTTTAACGGTGTTCCCATTTTGATTTTCACTTTTAGCGATACCGCGGATTGTTCTTTGTATTTTGATGTTAGACCTTCATCTATGTAAATTGGATTGCCTTTTAGCTTTGTTTTGTTTTTCATGATTTGCATTTTTTGACCCCACTCGACTACCTTTGCAATTACTATTGGGTGTGCGTATTTCGTTTTTATACTTGCTGAGATGATGTTGATTGACACTCCTAATTCTGTCTTCAACTGTTCCTTCTTTTACCATATCCTCCCTATGTTCACTCCTTTAATAACAATATTATTCTTTCTTTAAGTACGTTCGAGTATTTCAATTTTACTCTCTAGGGTAGCCACTCTTTTAATCAACTATTTGTTATCTTCTTTTAACGTTTTAACTTCTTCCATAAATTTATTTTAACCCTCTACTGGTTTTGGTTATCCTGTACAGTGCCCCTTCCCCACCGCCCCTATGGTCCCGACGCAAATTCAAGGTAACAGATAGCTGACTATATTAGCTAAATAATGACACTGAATTTATGTTCCTAAGATTAATAGTTTTGTAGTTATTAAGGTAAGACGACATAGACCTTTTCGTTACGGTCCACTTTTCTCACATGGTACCCGTATGTTTCGATGTGATTTTAACGACATTCACGTCAAAGTTATATAAAGCTGCTAGAGCCCAAAGACAAGAGCTATACTGTGGTATCCTGGGGCATTACGTTTCAGATTCTGAAACATAGGTGGCGCAAAGGTAGGTTCACGTGTTGTTACCTGTTTTATGCTAATGCACCTCCTTTTGGTTGCGTACTTTTTACCCGGATCAAGACAGGGTAGGTTCCAAATCATTACCCTTCTCTTATCTTATATAGTAAACCTAAAGTACTTCTATAATCTTTTAAATTTAATTGATGGTCATATTCCTGACATCTGGTCCACATGCTCTGCCCATCCCAAGCATAAATTTGTATTTGTTTCACCTTTAGGGATGTTTTCTAATTTCCGGTTGTAAGTTTTGTGGTGCTCCTCGTTTTCACACGGCAACCAAGATCCTTGCAAACAGCACGGGGAAGGGAACCCTTCCAGCAGCGAACTAGGGTGAACGAGCAATTTTGACCTATCCCTTTGGGAAGCAGCTGGGAAAACGGCTACCTGTTTTTCAAAAACGAATTCATTTTTTGACCAGTTTTGAGCTGTTTTGAGCTGTATACATTCATACAATTACTGGACAGTAAATTGCTTGTATACATTTTCCACATTTAAAATAACTGAATCTATATTTACGTTCTTTATGGTACTATACATTTCTATAATACACTTATTTAGCTTAATTATTGACTAACAATGTTTTCTGTACAGTTTGGGTGTAAAACAGGAGCCCCAACTGTGCACAATGATGTCAAGGAACGTTTTAAATATTTACAGACATTATTGTCTAGCCACAAGGACAAGTATCTGTAGACCCTACACTTATAACCCTTTTATCATCACACCGATATAGAACCACCTTGTCCTGCCTAGCGGTGAATACTAAATATTTCTCGGATAGGATTAGATGTTAGTATTGCTTTGCAATTTGGTAATCAAATAACATGTAATCTTATATGGCGATTCGTTTTACACTGGCTCTAGTAGCACCTTTAGATTTTTTTGTAATTTTACCCCCTTCAACTGCGTACATTTTCACACACAACCCCATAAATTCCTTTATGATAAGACCATTGTTCTCATCTTTCATCGAGCCAGGAATTTTTTTATTTACTAGAGGGATACCAAAAATATTATAGAGAGCATAATCGGATGTATCTAATTTTTAAATATTTTATTATATGGACTAATAAATATCGGGTACAGAGAACTCATAAATTAAGGTATCTATATCAATATACATGAGCTTGGCTTTATTTTCGAATTTTGGAAGCACGTAATTGTCATGTAAGTCGTACAGGAAAGTCTTAGATAAGTCTACAGCAACAAATCATGCATATATGGGTTTCTTTATGAAAACTTCCAACTTATTCATGTCGATAATTAACATATCCTTATCAACTGCGGTGCAGCTACAGAAATTTGGAAATATACGTACTATTACCATATTGACCCTCCCACTTCGTCACCAAACGGATGTGTTTATATTTACGCACATTTTCCATTAGTTTTCCGAAATCACTATTGATCATTAATTTATAGACATTTCTATCAAATTCATTTTTGGCTTGTTTGAGTAATGTTGTGTTGATTTCGATGTATTTTCATAACCAGGGGGCCTGTTTAAAACTCAAGACTATTTAAATTTACCAATTCTGATCAAACGCCAGATACATTTTTAGGTTCCCATAGTGAACGATGTAATTACGTTTCAGATATAATGTGAGGCAAACTGGCCATATCGCAAAAATTGCTCCTTTAATTTTCCATAAAGGTTATTAATATCCAAGTACATAGAATGGCTCGTTGGGGCATTATGTTCATACTTATTACCCATATACTTGTTATTAGTTTTAACATAACGGTTGGAGCACTGTACTACTCCGCTCCTGATGCCACTTTCAAAGAACATGACCATATTAATATAAGTGAGCAGTTCTAATTTAATTTTAATTTTTAGCATGGCGTCAAATGTTAATATATCAGGTAACAATAGCACATCCATTTTTAAATATAAATCTAAATATTGTAAAGATCCCCATCCTTATCCTAAGTAACTTCCCTTAATTAAATCCTATAAAACCCCGTCCCTGTATTCTTCTATCCGGCCCCGTCCCTGTAAAAGCGTTAAATAAAGTAATTTTCTACCTAACAAACTTATCTTATTCAAATTGAACAAAGACAAACTTTACTTAAGGAATTTGATGATGCATATTCACAAAATTTGTGTATTCACATTAGCGCCCTGTAGGTTAATTAATATTTGCTTTGTTATAAACCTTCACCCATTTCAAAGTCAGCTGCGAATGTAATTAGCGTTACTACTGGTTTATGTAGATTATTTTGGTAATGATTACGCTACTTATTGTTAAGCCTATTTATTCAAAAGTTATTCTTAGAATTTATGTTTGGAATTTGGAATTTTACGCTAGTTATTAAAGTTGAGATAATACCGTACATGTTATTTTGTACTTGATGATCATGCAAAAGCTGAGTAACTCAGTAACTTTTTTCCAAAATAATTATTGAGATCACAACGGCCGGCGCCTTATGACAAAGTTATTTGGTATTGAGCTAATAGGCAAACGAAGAGTGTATGAGTTATTTAGCTTTGCACCATCTTACCACACACATGCCTTTTCGATGAAGTTTATACAGCAACTGGCTTGCAAATCAGCTTGTAAGAAAACTCAGCATTATAGTACACGTAATGCACTGGGACCACTTAAACTGATGTCCTTTGTACCTTCACTCAATACTTTGCTTACGGTAACTTAATTTGTACAATGTCACAATAAAATCCTAATCGTAGTCAGCTACCACACCTAGACATACTACGTTGGTCCAAACGATTCCCCTTTTGGGCGGTATTTTTGAAAAACGGCAAAAAGCTAAATTAGAATCTCTTTAACCCTCGCAGGACCAAGGGGGGGTTAAAAAGTATCCACAACATTGTGTTGTACCCGAATTTGTAAAACATTGTGCTCCTAAAAATCTCAAATAATTAGTAGTTGTCGGTATACTATTAGTCTTTAAGGCGTCATAATTAGCATTTATATAATTTAATTAATTTCATCTTACTCATACAAAAACTTTACGGTGGATAATACATAACCCCCCTAGGTCCAATATGAGTCTAAACATTATTGAAGCTGCCCGGTAGTTTACAGCTGACAACGTCGCAAATAGGTATGAAGTGGAAACTATGTATTATTATTTTAGTTAGTAATTGAACTGCCTTCATCACGTTAGGTTGTGGTGTCGCTCTTTGTTAGCGAGATTTGAAAAATTTTTTTGTTTGTCGCGCAAGTGAAGAAAATTGAAAATGTATAAACACAAATAGTTGAGTCAGAGAGTTAGAAAACCTTTCTGATTTCGATGCTCTGTCAGACATTAATTTCGGTAACAGTGACTCAGACGTTAGTGAAACCGAAGACCATATTGAAGTGTTCAACGATGAAGAAGATATTGAACATTCAACCAAAGATAGTTCCAGTTCTGATATGACAAGTGAAGACTGTGACACGCCACATGTATATACATCAAAGTCAGGAAGAATTTACTTAGCTCACCCACCACGCTCTATACGGCGAGCAGTACCAAACATTTTTCGTGAGCGATCAGGACTTAGAAATGATGGCAGAGTAGAAAATATATTGCAGTCGTTCCAAAATTTTTACTCCGGAACTCTTGTTCGGCATACCAACGAAGAAGCTGAGCGTACAAACGTGCCAAAAACAGACGATCCTGAGATGTTGGCTTTGCTTGGTATTTTCATTTTGACGGGAGCTAATGATGAAACCAAATTGGATTACCACGATATGTGGTCTAAAAAATTCGGCAGATCATCGTATATCGCCACAATGAGTCGAAACAGATTCCGAGTACTGACAAAAATTTTAAGATTTGATGATAAGACCACCAGAGTTGAGAGGAAAGGGACAGACAAGTTTGCACCTTTACGTGAAATTTTTGATTTCCTGAATGATACATTTTTGAGATATTTTACACCAGGTATGAACGTGGTGATAGATGAAATATTATCTTTATTTCGAGGCAGATGCTCCTTCAAGGTTTTTATGAAAGAAAAGCCTGGTAAATATGGTGTTCTTATACGAATACTTGCAGATTGTTCAGTTCGTTATGTTTTGCGCATGGAGGTTTATGCAGGAAAAACTGAAGGGAGCACACCAGCATCTAGAGGTCCACAAGGAATAGTAAAAAGATTGCTATCTCCGATTAGAAATTCTGGACGTAACGTAACGACGGATAGGTATTACACTTCTGTGGAGCTTGCAGAAGATCTCTACAAAAACTTTGGTCTGACTTTAGTTGGCACTCTAAAACAGAATCGCAAACATATACCAGAAGTTCTTAAAAAACGGAAGGAAGGCAGCTGTATTCAAATATGTTCGCATTTTCAGATCCGAAGTCTGGAAACCCACCAATCACTCTTCTTTCTTATGTAAGACGTCAGAATCCTACAAAGATACTTCTGTTCCTGTCAACACACATAGCATTCTGATGATATTGTAAGGGACGGAGGCAAAAATAAATCAGATATCAATCTTTTTTATAACGAAACCAAAGGAGGTGTTGATACGGTGGACCAGATGGCGAGAAAACATACGTCGAAACGATCGACGCGAAGATGGCCACTCTCAGTTTTTTGCACTCTGTTGGATATTGCAACAATCAACGCATACTCCCTATTTATTCTCAATTACCCAAAATGGAATGAAAATAAGAGCAACCGTCGTCGTTTGTTTCTGCAAGAATTGGGACTTGCCTTAACGCTACCTCTTATTGAAAAAAGGGCTGCAAATTTAAATGGACTTCAAAGTTTTGTTCTACATGCCATGGAAAATAAACTAGAACGTAAACTTATTCCAGATGTAGCTCCAAGATCATCCGAACATGGAAAAGGACGATGCCATTCTTGCTTCAAGCTAGCAAAATCGAAAAAAGAAAAAACCAACAAGTTAGCAAAAACAACCATAGTTTGTTCAAAATGTCAGAAGTACGTATGCGAAGAAATCCAATGTCTGTGTAGTCTGCGATGAAAATTCCAGTGCATCCGGAGATTCCGACTGAATGACTTTGAGTAACTATTGTTTTAATTGATTAAGTTATGTTTAGGGTTTTTTTTATTTGTAAGTGTTCTTTTTAAATTAAAACGTACCTTTTCGGCTAAAATATATGTGGATATTTATTGACCCCCCTTGGTCCTCGCTGTTTCCAAAAAAAGGTTGGTCCTGCGAGGGTTAATCCATTTACAGCTGGTTGTTTCATGACGATAATGTTACGTTAGGGTAATAACTTTTATACAAAAATCATTGGTGCGAAACGTTGAATATTTAGCCGCCACGTGCGTCATGGCCACTACTATCCCCTTCACGCTGCTTTTAACTGCATCTTGACACTATAAAATCTATATCCACTGACTAAAAAATGTCAATTACTACTAACTTTTACTTCTTGAATACTTAATTTTATCCAACATTCGGGAAACTACATGTCAATGGTATGAAATATTAAATTTGATTGGAAAATCCGTCCTACGCAATACCGCCAGACAGAAAATTTATCATAACCGCACAGTACCATCCTGTAAGTATATACTGTCTTAATTAGATAAAGATCTACGCTACATTAAAGCGTAATAAACCTTTACTTCCAACAAAAGTATTTTAATAGTCAATTCAAACACTATTTAACACGGTAGGCTTTACAGTAGCAATTTAAAAAACATGTGGCACCTACAAAACGGCGGTAACCAAGATAATAAAAACAATTACACCAATTACGCCAATGCGAGAATGAAATAACTTTTCTCAAAATTGGGTATTATGACAATTAATCAAATGACAGATAAAGATAATTTTTTGGAAACCATTCTCACTCAAACTAATTTATCGATTGGCAAAACATTCTCACACCTTTTTCTAAATATCACACTCTGGTAACAATTTTTAATAAATATACAGGAATCCCTAAATTTATCATATTCTACGATTTAAAGGCATGGCAATGTGTTTGCTCTCATATAATATTCTTTAAAAAAATTCGAAAATTTAGTCAATGGCAATAAGCGCCATTTATAGTCTAAAAGTATAAATTAATATTAGTTGCTTATTAAGTCAGAGTTTTAATGTTTACAACCTACGTTGTCCTTGGTATACGCACATACTCCGCCTTTAAGGCAAAAGTTAGACTGGAGGTTGTACCTGGGAAATTGCAGGTCAGGCGAATCAGTGCTTCCAGGGTATAGTTGTGTTTCTGATTGGAACAGAATGTCTGGTTGTATGTTGTATGTTGCAGTAATGAATCCGGATGTTAGCACTTTCGATTACCGAGGTCGCTTGATTCTTACCCTCCCGGGCATCCAAATGGGGCAGAATTGTATTCCTGGCAGATCTTGCCCTTCTTAGTCTTGATTTTGGAATTGACGAATTTTATCCCCCCCCCCACCCAGCCCCATAATCCCTGGGATGGATCGACGAATCGATGTGAGAGTGCGGACGTCTCACCTGGGATATAGCGTTTGTTGTTTGTTGCTTGTAATTTTAAGGCTTTAGCCGTTCAAACGCCACGCTTGGAGAGTACATAAAGAATAAAGGAGATAGTAACCGGCAGATCTTACCGAGCACCAATATTAAGGATCCCATGATAAAGATGGTGGTATTGCAATATTAGAACTGAAAAGGAAATATTACTTGGTTTACATAAAAGAAAAAAAAATTTCTTTGTACGATAAGGTAATTGTACTGAAAACAAAGCAGGATATTTATTAACCTAATTAAAAAAGATCGTGCATAAGTTGTTCAATCCTCTGATTAGAGAGATTGAGTGTTTGGGGTTTAATGTGAGGGATACGCCGTCACTCGTATCAATTGTAGACTAGACCTCACAACCCTGTTGAGTAATTGAACAAAATCAGATTCATTTAAAGACTAATTTATTTGGTATTATTTACACTTTATATACAGATTTTAACATTACGTATTTTATTGTTTCACCCAGTTACTAGGTCATGTTTATTCATTTCAGCGCCTTTTTGTGCTTACTAGTTATAATGTACATAGTATGTGTGTGTGTATTTTCAACCTTGCACATTTTTGTATCAGCATAATAATTAACCTGCTTTATATTTATTCTACTTACTAATCGTTTTATATATTTTTTAACTGTTATGTCTTAATTCTAATTATTTCTCAACCTATTACTAAAATTGTTAAAATAATTATATTTCTCAACTTATTACTCTTATTACTAAAACTTTGTTACAAATACCCTGTTTAATCTGTGCAAGATTAAACATTCTGCCGGGCCCGAAGTTCATGTTCAATTGCAGATTGAACATTCTGCCGCGACGAGGTGGTTGGGATGGTGTAAAGTTGTTCCATCTGGAATCTTCCTTCCATCTTGGTATCTTTAGTTCTTCTATAGCTTTTAATTTATCCCGGAACTTCGCCCATTTTGCTGCTATGTTGTCAGGTACTTTTTGATCCCATTTGATTGCGCTTATCCATAATTCTTGTATTATTAGTTTGGCTGTTATAGTTATTGGACTGACCCACCTTAGCGGGTCGAAGATTTTTGCTGTTTCTGATAGTATGCTTCTTTTTGTTAATGTTTTGTTGTTGAGTGCTACCTTGAATTGAAAGCTGTCTTGATCTGGTAGCCATCTCACTCCTAAGCATTTTCTTGATTCGTTTTGGTTGATATCCAGTGGTTCCGACGTTTCTTTTTCTTCTTTCCATAACTCTTTGTGGTTTCCTGCCCATTTTCTTAACCTAAACCCTACTTTCGCTGATAATGTGATTAATTCTTCCTGTAAAGTTTTTGCGTTTTCTATTGTTGTGGTTCCAGTTAACAGGTCGTCCACGTAATAATCTTTCAGTGTTACTGCTGATGCTTGCGGGTAATTGTTTTCTTCATCTTGGGCTAGTTGCTGTAATGTCCTTACCGCTAGGTAAGGTGTTGAAGCTGTTCCATATGTAACGGTTGTAAGTTGGTACTCTTTGATTAGTTCCCTTGGTGTGGTTCTCCACAGGATAGTGTGGTATTTGTAATCTTCTTTGTCAAGTTTGATTTGACGGTAAATCTTCTCTACGTCAGCCATGAGCACGTAGCGATGTTTTCTCCATCTTACTAAGAGGTCCCATAGATCCTGTTGTAATCTTGGCCCTACGTGCATCATCTCGTTTAAACTCTTCCCGTTGGAGTCCTTAGATGATGCGTCAAATACTACTCGCAGCTTAGTCGTTGTATTGGTTTCTTTCACAACTGCCTGATGTGGTATATACACCTTGTCTTCATTTCGGTTGGTGGCTAGTTTCATGTGCCCTAGTTGGAGGTATTCGTCCATGAATTTTTTGTAACCTGTCTTCAAATTGTTGTCTTTTAAAAATTTCTTCTCTAGCTGTAGTAATCTTGCGACTGCCAATGGTCGTGAGTTTTCCAGCGTGTCTGGATCTTTTTTGAATGGCATTTTTACTGTGTAAGTTCCATCCGGGTTCTTCACCGTGGTTCGTTGGTAATGTTCTTCACACTCTTCATCTTGTTGGGACATTTCCACTGCCCTTGGAATTTCCTCGAATTCCCAAAATTTTTCTAATTGCGTTTCTTCTTCCCGTGATACCATACTGACTATCGTCACTTCTTTTTTATTTTCGGAGCTGCATGCTTCCTTAACTTCTTTGGTTGATGCGTGCGCTGCCGGTTTTGTTTGCTGGTGTGTTGCAGGTTTTTTGTATTCCGGGTGTAGTAATGTGTGGTGCGGGTACTGACACGTGCACCGCCGTATTGCGTGGCATCTGATGTTGGAACTGTGGTCCATGCAATTGAAACATAGACGTTTTTCTCTCACGAATGTGATCCTGGCTTGTGTTGACAACCCTTTGAATTTGATGCAGTCACCCAACTTGTGATATTGGTTGCAGTAGACGCATGCTTCCCGTTTATTCTGCCACTGGGGGTTTCAGTGGGGCTGTCCTCGTGTGGTAGTGTGGTGTGATTTTCTTGCCTGGGACATCGCTTCCATTGACTGGAATCTTAGTTTGAGGAACTTCATTACTTCCTCCATTAGTGGTATTTCATTTGGTGCTTTCAGCGATTGTTCGAATAGTTTGTTTGTCTCTGCGTCCCATTTTCTTGCTACTATGTGGACAATAAGGGGACCCCAGGAGGTTATTTCTACTCCTAGGTTCTTTATTGCTTTCAGACACTCATAAGTGGAGTCATGCAGACGCCTTATTGCACCTGCATCTTGCTCTTGGATAGTGGGAAAGTCTAGAATTTTGTCTATTAAAACTTTTACCATTAACCGTTTGTTGTTGTATCTGCTCTCGAGAATTTCCTATGCTGTTTTGTAATTGCATTCTGCTATTTGAAGGTGTTGGATTAGTTTTGATGCTTCTCCTGTGACGTTGCTTTTAAGGTACTGCATTTTTTCTATTGTTGTCACCGTTTTGTTGGAGTGTATTATTTTTTCAAACAGGTCTTGGAATGTCATCCAATTTTCATAACCACCGCTGAACATAGGTAGCTTTATTTCTGGCATCTTGATACTGCATGTCTTATCTCCAACCATTTGTATTTTGTTTCCGAGTTCGATGTTTATTTGGTCACACCATTGTTCGGTTTTCTCGAACTCGCTGTTTGAAAAATAGTTGTCCTGATGTTTTGTTTCATGTACCTTGATGTGTTCGTGCAGGTCTTCAATTGCAGTCCATTGGCGCTGAATCTTGTCTTGCCATAACTTGCCATAAGTTGGACCGTGTTTTCTTCTTTCTTCTACTTGTTGTAATAGAGCACCTAGTTGTTGTATCTTGATCTCTTGTCGTTTCAATCGCTGTTCTTGTTCTTTATCGATCCCATCGTCTTCTTGCGAGGTGGTTGTTAGCTTCTTTTTCAGTTCTGTCAGATAGTTCTTAATGTGATTATATAGTTTACCCAATTTTTCAAAGTATTCTGATGTGTGGTAGTCATGATCATTTATCTGCAGTTTGGATATTTCATTGTGCGTGCTGTTCGCTTCTTCCCACCATGTTTCCAATGCATTGCTACGTTCATTAATGTACACCTTGTTCTTCCGTGCCGCCGCATCTTTCTTCATATTTGTAAACATCTTCTCCATAGCCTTGCCACTTTCATTTTGGGTGTTGGCCAATTTGTTTATCTTCTCCATTTTTCGCTTTGAGTCTTGTGTTGTTTCTTATTTATAAAGCTTGATTTTCTTACCTACTGTCGATATGTTTCTTCTTTCCTATAAGGGGAGTAAATCCTTATAGTTGACAGAGGTAGACTTGCTGCTGTAACTTCTTTTGGCGGTGGTGGTGGTGAATTGAATGTAGCTGGTGGTGTTGATGTCTTCAATAGGCTGATGTTCAATAGCTGCTGCTGTTGGTGGTGGACGATGTTTACTGGTTGCCGATGTTGGTGGCTCGAAGGACCATGTTAAATACTTTGATTAGAGAGATTGAGTGTTTGGGGTTTAATGTGAGGGATACGCCGTCACTCGTATCAATTGTAGACTAGACCTCACAACCCTGCTTGAGTAATTGAACAAAATGAGATTCATTCAAAGACTAATTTATTTGGTATTATTTACACTTTATATACAACTTTTAACATGACGTATTTTATTGGTTGACCTAGTTAGTAGGTCATGTTTATTCATTTCAGCGCCTTTTTGTGCTTACTAGTTATAATGTACATAGTATGTGTGTGTATTTTCAACCTTGCACATTTTTGTATCAGCATAATAATTAACCTGCTTTATATGTATTCTACTTACTAATCGTTTTATATATTTTTTAACTGTTATGTCTTAATTCTAATTATTTCTCAACCTATTACTAAAATTGTTAAAATAATTATATTTCTCAACTTATTACTCTTATTGCTAAAACTTTGTTACAAATACCCTGTTTAATCTGTGCAAGATTAACCCTAGTTGGCCGGACAGTGGTACACCTGTACTTTTTTGATTTTAAACTGAAATATTTCAGAAATTAGAAGGCCTTGAGAGTTGAGTTTTCTTGACATCTCCAAGTACTTATTTCTAACTTATTGTGAGCTCTTGAAACTCTATTATTACGCAAAAATTCGGGCGTAGAGTAATTTCTTTGAACCTACCTAGTTGTAGTCGGACAGTGGTACATTTGTACCACCATGTATTTTCATTGAGTTTTTTACAAAAAAATGCAGTTTGTAATTATTCCTATTAATTTTTTTCAATATAAGAAAAATATACATACTAGTAAAAAATAAGAATAAAATAAAATTAAAAACTTAGGTAGATTCTGGCTGTCTACAGGGGTCATTGCATTTGTATGTTTGGGTGGAATGGATGGCACAAATTGGACCGTTGCAACGAACACAAGCGTTCCTTGTCTTCCTCTTCTTCTTGTCAACTTGGTAGCATTTATAACAAATTCCCTTTACCTTCCGATGCCCATGTACATCTTTTTGTTCTGACAAAACAGCACCAGATCTAGGGGGAATGGTAGAGACTATTTTTTCTCCCAAAACAATTTCCATCGAGTTCTTGATCAAGAAATGGCTAGTAATAAAAGGTACTTTAGATCTTGCTTTCACTTGTTCTATACATAGTTCGTGTGCCAAACAATCCAAGAAGCGTCTACGAGAATCTTTGGCATTTTCATCTGGGTGTAGCGCTTGATAAATAATGTATGCAGCGAGACCAATTGTATCGAGCATGTTGAAAAATGCTGCTAATGGCCACCGGTTCGTTTTCCTTATTGACGTGTAGTTCCCAACCATTCAGTCATACACATCAACCCCACCCTTTGTTTGGTTGTAGAAGTGGTTGATTTCTTCCTTGTTGTTAATTTTTTCTCCTGGCTGACCGCAGTGCATACTGCTCAATAAATAAACGGCCTTATTTCTCTTTACCGTAATGGAGAGCAATGTACAATAGTCTTGAAAAGCATAACGGGTCGTACCAATTTCATCGTTTGGTTGGGGCTTCAATTCATTCGGAATATACCGTTTATTTTTTCGCAAAGTTCCAACCAAAGACATATTTTTCAAAGCCAGCATTTTTAAAAGTTGTAATGATGTATAAAAATTATCACAGGTTACGTTTCTACCAGAATTGTAATATTTAGATACTAGAGACATTACTGTATTTTCGCCCACATTTACTTGTCTTGGTTGGCCAACTGGCTTTCCTTGGTAAAGTACTGATCTAAGCGGATAATATGTCAAAGCATCGCAGGCTACAAAATATTTCAGGCCATAAGATTTAGGTTTATCAGGAATATACTGAATAAACGGTGCTCTACCACGATAGGGAAACAATTGTTCATCTACTGTAATTGTTTCATTAGGATAGTATAATTCTTCCAACCTCGTATTCATCATAGCCCGCAGCTCTGAAATTGGCGCAGCCTTGTTATTCACACGTCTCTCGGCACGCGTGTGTACGTTGTCGAATCGTATAGCTAATAATACTTGCTTGAATCTATCACGCGACATTGTTTCACAAAACAGAGGTAATGAACGACCGCCCCACAGATCATGCAGTGTTAAATCGTTCCATTTGTTGACACCCATTGAATACAGCATACCAATAAATGCATCTAACTCTATATGGCTAAATTGTTTCCATAGCTGGTTATTATTAGGGTTTTTCTCATTGTATTTGCGTACCATTTCGAGACCTTTACGATTTGTGTGCATTACTATTTGGATCTTTATATCATCACTGAACCAGTCTCCCATTTACACCACCTGAAAAAGACCCAAGATTCAGATTTTTAGATTCAATTTTATTTCATTTATTATTTATTGTGTTTACCTTTGCGGTGCATGACGTTCAAACGACGCCTTTGTGATAGCACTGGTGGAACAGAAAACCATTCCGTGCCATCGGGAGCAATAAACTTATTTCGAGTTTGTGTCGGTTCACGTTGCACATCGTCTTCTTCGTAATTATGCTCCTCGGGTTCAGCCACTTCAATTTCGTGGTCTTCCTGTTCAGCATCGGACGCTACTTCATTATCTGGAACCCAATCTTCATCGGCTTCCAAATAAAAAATCTCATCATCACTTTCGAACAAAATATCGAACTCCTTTTGCGTTATACTAGTGAAACCGGGTTCAAATTAATAAAACTAGACTCGGAAAAAGACAGAAAGGAGAGCACTATATAAAATACTTACGTTTCTAAATTCAAATTTCCCTTTCGGTCCCACGGCAGCTTATCTAAATTTGATTGCGGTCTATGGAATTTATATACAAGTGCCACTACACACAACACAAAACTTTGTTAGAACTAAACGCGCCAACAAATCGTCTGTACACTGAAATGACAATGTAAGCAGGTAAATTGTAACTGTAACTAAAACTGTAATAAAGTACCTACTTAACTAAAGCAACGAAAACGTCCGAAGACAAAAGTCTTACTCAGCGATAACGATAACTAAAACGTATACAGCAGCAAATAACATCTTCACTTGTTACAAAGCACATACATACGTATATTAAGCAGTGGTACACGTGTACCTCGTTCGTCTAAATATGATAGAAGATTCCCCCGGCAGACTAGGGTTAAACATATATAGTACCCCAACCTGTTCATGGTTAGTTTCATAGGTGTTGACAGCTTTAAGATTGGAAATAAATTGTTTATTTTGGTTTATAATTTAGGTTCCAACTTGCATATTATTGCTATTTTAAACTAGTCAAATCTGTTTATTATTGTCGTGAAACTTAACTTTTCCATCTTTTTAACTTCATCTTTATTAGTTTAATCTAACAACTCAGATAACTTAAAAAACTGAGTAATAAAACCTATACTCAAATATAAACTCACTTATGTATCTTGATATTTACCTTTTGTGTTTGTGTACTTCGCTTCGTATCGTGATAAACATCGGTAATCCTGTTGAGAAATTTTCATTACAAATAACAAATAGTGTGAATCAGTGTTAACCTCAAATAGTTCTCCTGCTTGGAGCGGCGAAAATTAGTTATCTGAAACACATTGCGTTGCTTCTCCTAACTTATTGCATACACGTTGGTACACGTTTTTTTTTCTACTACAATACATTTGAGTGTTCTTATATACAGTTTTAAACTTTTTAACAAACTAATAATGAAACTTACAAGATACTCCTAAAACAATTAATGTACTACAGTTATTGGGTAACAGGCACTATTTTCAAAACTGTTAAAGATATTTGTTTCTATGAACGCATTTCATTTAATTTCACATACGTATATGCGAAATGCATGCCATATGTTTTTTTTGCAGGAGTTGATAAATTAATTTTTTACAAAAGATATCAATGACGTACTATTATTGCTGTTAATAAAAAGATCAATACTGGCAATATGTGTAAACTAAATTACATGCTACCTTTGTGCAGTTTGCAATATATGTTTGCACAGTTATATCTTATCTTTATACTATACGTATTTTCGCGATATGCCTGTAAATATTTGATTCCCATTATGTTTATATACCAAAATTAATAATCCTGCTACGATTTATTACAGAAGTGCTGACTGAAAGAAAGGTTGCGTAAAATTTAATTACCTTTATAAATTGTGTTTAAACATTTGTTATAAACTTGCATGAAATAACACATGACCTTTCAAACTATAAAGTGAAAATTAATAGAAATTAAATAATTTTAATAATTTTTTTAGAATAATTTTGCAACATCTTTCTTAATACGTTAAAAATAGACAACATAGTAAAAACAACAATAATTCATGTCAGATGGACGCTTTACATATCCACGCTTCTAAAAAGTACCGATAATACCGTTTAAACATTTTCAACGCTATTTTATCAATTTTTAGATTTGCTTAATTATATTTTAAGAAACCTGCTAGAAAAAGTTACGTAAAACTAAATTTCATTAAAAAATGTTTTTGCACATTTTCCTGTAAAGTTGATCGTTATTCAGATATTCTATGTGAAATGTTTATCCTCCGTCTGTAAATCTTCAACTATCCTATTAAAACAGCTAATGCCATTACACTGTCCACATGCCAGGGTACATTTTAGGCCCATCTTACGGCATGAGCATACATTTTTGCAACTACCTGATGAACAATCACAAAAAATTTGTTCAAGGACTCATTCGGGAGCTATATCCTGATCCATCTGGATTGGAAAGATTCCAGAATCACTTAAAACTACCTCTAATTCCTGGAATGGTAAGCTGTTACTCAACCATGCTTGAACCTAGAGTTAAACATTTACGTTACTCAAATTGTTACTAGTTTCATTTTTAACATAGATGGAAATAAAAAAATTCGATATTATGGTTCTCAATCTGTCCTTGGTTATATTCGGATTGTAAAGTTCTTCAAGTAGGTTACATAACTTCTTTTTTACAATGTTAAGTAAATTAATTTTTCCTCTGTTAAACAGGTCAGAAGTACTGTCGCACTCGGAAATGCATGCATGGCAAGAATAACATTCTTTAGAGATGCCAACTTATGTTGTAACGTTGAAATATTAGTGATTTTATCTGGTTTTGAACTTTTTCTTGGACATAGCGTGTATATATTTTGTTTAGCGTAGTAAATTAGTAACACAATTACATCAATATCTTCACTTACGACAAGAACTGCTCCTTCAGATGTCTCACTAAGTGCTGTTGCAGTTGTTGTAATAAGTGTATCCGCATCACCATCTGAATACAAAATTGCAATTCCCTTTTCTGACAACGATTTTCCGAGTTGTTTTATAAAATTTTGCTTGTTTGTTGTATTGGACAAAAAATATTCTTGCGGAAATTTGACTTCTGATGAGGTACGGATTTCTACTGTTGGTACTGTTTTCCTACCCATAGATCTACAATTTTGTTCCACTATCGTTGCTCTTGATTGCTGATATCCATAAAAATTACAGTAACGTTATGGCCATAGTGACAAGTAATATAGCAGTCGTATTAAGAATAAATATCAAAAAAAGTCGCTGGTTTTTGCCATAAAACTTTATGTAGCAATTGACCTCAATCACGTAATGAACTATGGGTTCTGAGAAACTTTCTACGGTTGGGCAGAGATTATGAAATATTTTGAGTAAAGAAGACTTAGTTATCTTTCTTAATGATCCGTTATGAAACAAAGAAGAAGGGCATGGTGCTAATTCATATTTAATGCATTTCTTATTTGATCGGTGGAAGAAGCTGAACAAATAATTTTACTAAAAAGAAGTGTGGGGTTGACATTTATAACTTCATTTCTTACATTTACGGGCGAAACTCCACAAGATAGTGGTTTGACTTGGTCTACGCACTTAAGGCGGATTTCACTACACTTAGTACCAATTATCCTATTGGTACGTTATTTCCCAACTTTCAATGATTTATCACAGTTTACACTAATTGAAAGCAGTTCTCTACTATCCGAATCAAAAGGGTTGCGTATCTCTAACCACTCAAGCAACTTATTTAAATCATTTTGGTCTGGTTCAATACGGGAATCGTCATAGTTCCACACGCTGTTTTGTTACAACTGTAGTGATTCAAGAATGCTCCAAATCTTCAGTGATTTGAAGACATTTGGGTGCAGTACCTATCCAGCAAAAGAGTGTTATCTGTAATTCCGCGTCCGTACGTAAGTCCTCCAGAAAACTTCATTAGCCGCATTAATTCTTATTCAACTATCAGATCTAAAGGTATTCCACACTAGTCCTTATTAGATCTTCGTACCACATTGCATATTTTCTTTGTCATTTTAAGGTAATCTCCTTATTTATACCACTTTCACATTCAATCATATTTTGAATACGGTAAATGACCTGCTGCATGAAAATACGGTAACATGTTACTTGTACAATGTAGGTGTAAGTCCAAATCGGCAGTTCTATCTGCTTTTATTTACTGCAGTATTGACACCACAATTTAGCAGTGCGATTTGCTCGAAATCATTTAGGAGGTCATTCAGTAAAGTATTTTCTTCTAAATCAATATTATTGTCTAGTTCCTTTAAATAAAGTTTCAGAATATTTAGAAATATTTGTTTTTCTGGACAAAAGATTAGTTAGGGCTGACTGTGTAAGTAAATGAGCACCCACAGCTCTAGAATAGGCATGTTCATTAGTCATGTGTGGTACACAATTTTTTGCATAAATCACATTTCATAGTTCTCCTAGACCGGATTCAGGCATTATATACCCTATTGCACCCATAAATGACATAAGAAGATAAAATGTACCAAGTCGTACAACAATTTTAGAGAGGTCATCCGAGGTGTTTGCGGCAATTTCTGTACCTTTTGAAAGTAATGGCTGGTCGAATGTAACAACGCAAGTATTCATAAAATATTTTTTACGTAAGTCCACGGCAAATCTAAGATCGTGCGACTACTCGGATTTAAGTTAGCAAAAGGTAATGGTAAGACTTGGCTTCCATCGACATCATTAGGTTCCTGTACTTTGACAGACATGTATCCTTGCCAAGAGGAATTTGAATGAAAGTCATCGAATTGCCCGTAAGTCCAGGTACAATTCACGGTACTTCGCAGGCGATAACTTTTAGGGTTACGCAGAGACAATTTCTTTAACTGTAATTTTTCTCCTAGGTGGCACTAGATTTTTTTTATTTTGGGTTGAATCTAAGGGCATTTTCAGGTGTTACAGCTAGTATTCCACCCATGTCGTGAAACGTTCGAAATCCGTCCAAGGTTCTTATGTTAAAATCCGCATTATCCAAAGCAAATTGAATGAACGATGAAGTCTTTATGTACATGCGTACTTCAGCTGCGGAATTTTCAAACAAAATTACAGATTTATAGTTATAGGAAAATCCCAAGGCATGTAAAATTAGGAGTAAATCTTTAGATCCGAATTTGCAATAAAGTGTAATACCTAAACCCAATAAGACAGGAGATCTGTACCATTTGGGGCCTACAGTGGAAATAATAACATTGGCGACACAACTTCTCTTTTAGTAATTGTTTCTTCTGTGTCCGCTTTTCTCCTAAATAAAGTATTTAAACACGTATTAAGTGTATCCGGAATATCATTCTCACCTCCATTTTGAAGTTTAACATTAGACGGATATTGGTTAAATTCGAAAATTTTCATTCTAATATCTTCCCGTGTTATGTTTGCTGCGGCAGATATTATCCTAACTTGAATTCTATTTTCAAACCGTTTTAGCAACATATTTTATAAGTACATTTTGTCCCACATGCAGTCGTTCATATCCAATGGCAAAAAACTTTTCGTTTTATTAAACAAATCAAGCAGTGTAAATTGCTACAAATCCAAATTTTCGTTTATATATGCACACAAGCTGTTAAATGCTTCCTGACAAGTCATCGTTACATAAAAAACATTGCCTACTTATACAGCTTGATCCAGATTGATTGTAGGGTTTGTAACCCCGCTATGGTCATATTGTTATCAAAAATGTATTTTAACACTGGAAAGTGTAACTTGTTTATCAAAACTTTCATTCGCTGGGGTCATGAGTGTGCGTGAATACGCATGTATAAACCGTCATAATTTGTTTCCTCTGTTCTTATCGTTTGCCTTTTTATTGTTCCTGCAATTCACGTAAAATCTGTCTTTTTCAAGACAAAGCTGCACATGCTTCATAGATATATCTGGTAAGTAAATAAATACAGAGCGCTGTTTATGATATAAGTAAAATGCGAATTATTTTTAGGTTATAATTGTTATTGTCATGTTTTCGGATGAACACAATAAGTTAAGCTTTGAGGCTTTTTTTTTGGTCTGGGCAACGAGATGAAGGTGCGATCTGGAAATGTTCGCAAGTTTCTTGCTTCGAGAAATACTAACAACGATTCGCCATCATTGACGTTACCTACGAAACATTCACACAGCATGTTAGTCAAATTGTTCAACATTTTCGTGATAACGCCTCCATATCCAAAGGTAAATCTCCTGGCAGAAGAAATGACGATGAAGGCTTGAAAGATATTGGAGGCGATTGAAGGCTAGTCCCAATAAATCTTTAAGTCGATTGTCTGCTCAAAGTGGCAATTAAGTAAAATTTGTTTTTATTACTAAATGTTGATTATTTATTAACTGTAATTGTAGGGGTTTCGTATGGGACATGCCAGAGGGCTTGTAAAAAACTTAAAATGCTCTCGTACAAAATGTCTGCATTACAAGAATTGTTGCCAACTGATTTTGAAAAGCGTCGAACGTACTGTACCTGGTTTAACGGAAATCTCAACAACAATGATGTTTTGGATATAACATTTTTCAGTGATGAGGCATGGTTTCATCTAAGCGGCTACATAAATTCCCAAAATTACCGAACCTGGTCAACTGAAAATATCCATGTATTTATTGATGTCGAGAAGGTGAATAATTCGAACAATTTTTTTAAATGATTATATAATTTCCGAAAACTATCAACAATTAATTCTAAGACCTTTTATTGAACAAGTGCACGATGATGAGCTTCAAAATGACTATTTCTAGCAAGATTTCGCAAAAGTCCACACGGCCCGTACAAGGTTGCCATATTTATCACAATGTTTCGGTGAGAGAATAATAAGCAAGGATCAATGGGCACCATGATCTCCCTGCTTGACTCCGATCGACTGCTTTCTCTTTGATCATCTTAAAAATGTTGAGTATGCAAATCGTTTGCATACTATTGGGTTACAGAATGTCACAGTGAACGCCGTTAATGCCATAACTCCACAACAGTTAGCCGCCGCCTTAGAGAATATTAAACGTAGAGTAAATTTATGCTAAGAAAATAATGGCCAACAGTTTCAGCACCTATTATAACTTATAAGATTTCGGAGGCTATAATCTGTCTCCGCCATCAGTAAAATTAAAACTAAATTGAAATAAAAACATTGCATTTTTAATAATGTGACCCTCGTTTGTCTTTGTCATATTGATTGTACTGGTCTCTCTGTCTTTTGTTTTACGTCTTGGGGACCTTGTCCCGTTAACAAAGGCGAATATAAGGTGTAATGCGAACCGTGCCGAGATATGAATGGCCATACGTGACTTGGTCTTGAACGGTGCCCTCCGGATACCTGCCGACCTCCGGTTGTAACTAGGCTTACTGTGGTATGGTGCACTGCCATGGCTGACTTGTATTTCATCCCTTCTCGTGGGAACTGTATGTCTGTTTCTTGTAACCCTTTAGAGGACCCATCCTCTGAAATGGGCGCTGTTGGCAACCAGCGTAATAAAAGTGCCAATAGTGCGAGTGAGGATTTTCCGCCGCTCCCACGTATAGGTGCCAGTGAGAAGGAGGACTCCGTACCCCGGTTCCTGGTACTAAAAAGGAAGGAAGGAGATTTTACCACCGTAAGTCCCTTCCTAATAAGCAAAGTCATATATGGTTTGATAGAACAAGTTAAAGATATGAAGAAAGTTAAAGGTGACTTGTTAGTCGAAACTGTATCGAGTAAACAGTCGAAACAATTGATGAAATGCCAGCATGTGGGAGAGTACGAAATAGAGGTCGTGCCTCATGCGGCTTTAAATACTTCTAAGGGTGTGGTTTTCTGTAAGGATTTGCTAAATTGCTCCATTGATGAAATCAAAGAGAATTTAAAAAGCCAAGGTGTGATCGAGGTAAGAAGGATAAGGACAATACGTGATGGACAATTTGTAGATACCGCAAATCATGTACTAACCTTCAATGTCCCAAAACTACCTAGAACGATCCAAGCTGCATTTTATCCGCTACAAGTTCGTCCCTACATTCCAAACCCACTGAGGTGTTTTAACTGTCAGAGGTATGGACATTCATTAGTTAATTGTAAACAGGACAAGAGGTGTGTATGCGGGAAACCCCCACACGATGGTACCGCCTGTGAAGTGCCCATTACCTGTCCAAATTGCCAAGGACCCCATAAGGCAATCACTAAAACCTGCCCAGTGTTTCAGCAGGAAATGAAAATTCAGGAGGTCAAGGTGGTACATAGGCTTTCCTACATGGACGCAAAAAGGAAGGTTGACACCTTCGTAACTCCCAGCACTTCATTTGCCCAGGTCGCTTCAGCATCCTCACCCGTGCCTGTCCAATCGATTGGCCCTGAAATTAGACAGATTATTAAAGCGGGGATGCAAGCGTTAATGCGTATAATTACCACGAAAAAGAGCACTGAATCGTATTCTGGGTCTGTTTTACCCTTAACTAAACCAGCCGTGTGTCTTTAATCCCTTTTCTGCTCCTACGACGTCTTCCGAAATAGAAAATATGGACGCAGAGACGCGGGGCGCTAAACGTAAAACGTCGGTCGCCAGATCTCAATCCAGAGATTCAAGTATCACTTCTCTGGACGAGGTAACTGTGGCCGAGGCGAAACAAGAAAAGAAGAAGAAGGGATGGCCTAAAGGAAAGCCCAGAAATTGCCGTCCAGCGGAGGCTATTTCGAAAGGGGCGTGTACAAGCTAAGATACTTTTGTGATATACCAATCTGTGATATTATTATAAAGACACCTGTTATTTTCTGTGATATATTTCCATCTGTGATATTTTGTTACAATTACTTTTTTCTGTGATATATATGTTTGTTTGTCTTAACACGTTCAACTGTCAATGTTATTTTTACATATAGATCTATTTATTTATTTATTTATTTATTTATTCACCAACAATGGACACTATCATTCAGTGGAACTGTAATGGAGTCTTTCAAAAGTACTGTGACCTGAAGACAATATTGACAGACCAGCAACCGATATGTGTGTGTATACAAGAGACACATCTAAAACACGGTCAACCGTATGGGTTGAGAGGTTATAGTTATAGGAAAGACGACTATGTAAACTTTAGGGCTCGAGGGGGGGTTGCCATACTGACTAGATATAATACTGTATCTAAGCCGATACCTCTAAACACCCCGCTACAGGCGGTAGCGGTTCGGCTATCGCATCCGATTGTCCTGACTGTATGCAGTCTGTACCTCCCAAGGGACGATTAGGAAGCGGAAGACCTAGAACAGCTGGTGGATCAGTTACCGGTCCCGTTCCTACTGGTAGGGGATTTTAACGCACATAGTCCCCTATGGGGTTCGGAATTCAGAGACAGTAGAGGTCGAAAAGTAGAAGAACTACTTGAGCGGGACGATATTACTTTATTAAACACGGGTACTCCTATCTTTTTCAACTCTAGATCCCGTAATTTCCACGCTATCGACCTTGCCCTCGCTTCACCGCTTTTAGCGACTCGTTTTGGTTGGGAACCCCTTGATGACCTCCACAACAGCGATCATTTCCCTATCCTCATTGAAACTTACACCCCTAGATCTCCCGTTACCACTACCCCTAGATGGAGCCTGGAAAGGGCAGATTGGTTTCTGTTTAAGGAAGAAATGTCTAGGGACATGAATCCATATGCTTTCCTATCCCAAGGGGTACAAATAATAACAGATGCCATTATACGTGCGGCAAAAGTCTCAATTCCAGAGACGGGAGGTCAAAGTTTCGTAAGGAAGGTTCCCTGGTGGTGCCCGGAGGAGAGAGACGCAATTAGAAATAAGAAAAAGGCCTTTAATGTGTTTCGTCGTCGTCCCACCTCTGCGAATTTAGTCGCATTCAAACGAACGAGGGCGATTGCCAGGCGTAAAATCTTGGACTGCAAACGTGCATCTTGGAACGAGTACGTTTCAACGATCGGTCCGAGCACGTCCACGTCTGAAGTATGGCGGACGATAAGGGCTATAGCGATCGGGAAAGGTAGCGATACCCTGAAATACATTAGAATGCCGGACGGCATTATAACTGACACACCTGAATGCATTGCCGAAACCATCGCGGATCAGTTTGAGGAAGCATGCAGTTCTGAAAATTACCAGTCACCCTTCCGGGAAAGTAAGAGAGACCGTGAGAATCCTCTCGACTTCCGTAACGACAGCATGCTTCCATATAATATACCGTTTTCCATGGCAGAATTTGAAGACGCCTTACGATGCTCAAAATCCAAGTCTCCGGGTTCTGACGCGATCCCGTACATTTTCATCCGACACCTTCCCCCGGTCGCTAAAACGTCTCTACTGAACCTGTACAACAAAGCTTGGTCGGAGAACACCTATCCCAGACAATGGAAAGAGGCGGTGGTCGTTCCAATTATAAAGGGCAGTAAAGATCCTCTGTCCCCATCTAGCTACAGGCCCATAAGTCTCATTTGTTGTATGGGCAAACTCTTCGAAAGGATGGTCAACAGCAGGCTTGTGTGGTATCTTGAATCAAATAATTGCCTTGTCGATCACCAAGCGGGATTCCGACGGTACCGGTCGACCACTGACCAACTGATGTACCTCGAGAATGTTGTACAGAGTTCATTTAGAGACAGACAACACACGGTAGCTCTTTTCTTTGACCTATAGAAGGCATATGATATGACGTGGCGATACGGTGTGCTGCAGAAGCTGCACGATTGGGGACTGAGAGGATGCTTACCTCTTTTTTTGGCAGACTACCTGAGCGATAGAAACTTCAGGATTAAGTGCCGTAATTATTTTTCGAGGCCAAGGGTCATGGAAAACGGCACTGCTCAGGGTTCACCCCTAAGTGTCACTTTATTTGCAGTTGCCGTTAATGATATTGTGGCGAATATTGATGAAAGGGTAAAAAGGTGCCTCTATGTGGACGATCTAGCAATATTCTGCTCAGGGTCCACCATCGGCCATATCTCAAGGAACCTTCAACCGGCTATGAATATCATAATTCAGAACGCCGAAAATACCGGTTTCAAGTTTACATGGGAGAAGATGAAGTGCGTCCATTTTTGTCGGCTCAGAAAACCCCATTATGATCCAATTCTTTTCTTTAAAAATAACCCTATACCAACATCAAGGTCGGTCAAGTTCTTGGGCCTAATATTTGACGAGCAGCTAAGGTGCAAACAGCACATCGATGGTCTTGTTGATAGATGCAAAGCGACCATCTACATTCTTAAAGCGCTTGCGGACACCAAGTGGGGCGCTGACCCTGACACCATGTTGGACATCCATCGATCCCTTGTGCTATCTAGGGTGGATTATGGTTGCGTGGTTTACTCCTCGGCCCGCAAGTCTACTCTGAGGAGATTAAACCCAATACACCACAAGGGACTGAGATACTCCATAGGTGCTTTTCCTACCAGTCCCGTGAATAAAATATCCTCGGAGTCCGGATTTCTCTCACTGTCACGCAGACGAGATGCATTTATTTGTAGATACGTTGCTGGAATACGTGCTCAACCTAACCACCCAAACTATCACCTTATTTTCGGTGATCAGAGCGGATTTATCAATAGGCCCTCTATTACTAGACCAGTTGGTGCAAGAGCCTATCAACTGCTTAGCACTCTGCACATCAGCCTTCCACCAGTGCTACCCATAGGCCACGGAGAGGTTCCTCCTTGGACGATCCCAGAGGTTGAGATTTGTCTGCGACTCGCCGATTTCGTGAAAGAACACACACGTGATGAAACCTACCAGACGGGACTGAGCGCTATTCTGAACAAATACCATAGTCCAACGGTAATTTACACCGACGGATCGCGTACGGAATCGGGAGTGGGATGTGCCATATGCATCGAGAGCGTAACACACGAGTGGACACTATCTCCAATGTGCACCATAGATAGTGCCGAACTCTACGCGATATGGCAAGCCCTGTTGTACTGTATGATGAGTCGCACAGGGACATGGTTTATTATCATTAGCGACAGCCTAAGCGCCGTTAAAAGCTTAAAGGTTCGTTATCCTCGCTATCCGCTCATCCAAAAGATTCAGGCGCTTTATAACCACATTACGGAGAATGGCAAAAGAGCGGTTTTCGTTTGGACCCCTGGTCACATAGGAGTAGGGGGCAATGTTTTGGCGGACACGGCAGCTAAACGAGCCACGAGAGGAGGACATGTGGATGTCCCCGAGGTGAGTCACTTAGACCTCAAGGCGGCTTTGACTACCGCGATAGGTAAAATTATGCGGTGGAAACCACCCCTACGTTTGAATAGAGCCGAACGTGTTAAAATCCATAGATTAAGGATTGGCCATACCAAACTAACACATGTCCACCTGCTACTCGGGGAAACTCCTCCAGCTTGCTTGACTTGTGGTGATCAGGCCTCAGTACAGCACATATTGTGCATATGTCCCGGACTTCACGCTATGAGACAATCGTACCAGCTGACAGGAGAACTAGCCGATATCCTAAACCAGCCGCAACATATAAGAAATGTAATTAGTTTTTTACAAGCCACAGACTTGTTTGACATGATTTGATCAACATTGCATAATGGGCCAATGACCTTAGTTGTCGACGCCTTAAAAAAAAAATAACATTAAGATGGAGGTAATTCAACAATCAAGAAATACAGCCTATTTATGGCATTTAAAATTTTGCTGTATTTATTGTTGATATATCATCAACTTTTGCATTTCCCGTCCAATCAGGAATACCCGTATGTACAACACTGGAAATAGTTGGGACCACGAAATGAGATAACTGGAGAAGACCTTTTTGAAGTAAGCGGACCACTGCAATCAATATGGATCACCCTGTATTTTCCTTTATGTGTATATACAGTTATATATATATATATATATATATATATATATATATATATATATATATATATATATATATATATACAGGGTGATCTACAAACTTGTTATTTATCAAAGTTATATTATTCTAAATGGAATACCCTCCTTTTTAATTTTTTTTTTAAATAAGGTGAAAAAATAAGGTAGACTTTCATTAGAGTTCCCTATGTCTAAACCTTACAGTTTCCGAAATAATTAACATTTTTTGAAAATGTAGGGTGGTCAACAAATTCAAGTATTTTTCGATTCAGAAAAGATGAGACAATCTAATCTAGGTCATCGTAATAAGGATATTCGGAAGTACGTATTCTGTTGTTTATTGTTTCAAATCATAATTTATAAAATACAACGAATAACGCGTAAAGGTAACAAACTTCAAAGTTAAATATCTTTGTTATTTTAAATACAACGCCCGAGAAATTTTTATCGGAATGGAATAGTCTTTTGACAATAGTTCGAACTGTATTAGGCTTGCCTATACCTAACTTGTTACATTTTTAGATCTACACATTTTCTCGTAAAATACTTTATTTTTAAAATGTTGTCAGATTTTTCACCATTTTAGGGGGTTGTTTAGGGGTGGCAGACACGGCGGGTTAATGGTGGGGTTCGGTGGTATATAAAGAATAAAACTTATATACCAAGTTTCAGCTTGTCTTTAATTTGCTCAAGGTTTCCCACATAAAGGTTCCGATCGACCCTGGGCAATGGATTCTTGTTTTTCGGAGATCGAGTATTATTTTACATAGCGAGAAATTAGTGGGATACTTCGAAGATATAATCCATGTTAATATTACAGGAGAGTTAAAATTTTGGTAGTTTTCCAAGATTCTAGCAAAAGGAAATCTATTGAAAGTGGCACGAAAGTTCAAAAATAAGGTATTTATTGTTTTAACCTTCTGTAACGTACTCTAACCTTCTTAACTTAAAGGACGAAAAAAATTATTTTTGAACAACGTGGATAGTTTTCTGCAAACTAGTATATATCAGTACTTTTTCTTAGAGCCAGTTGAGTTTTCGGTTAGAACTAAGTACAACACTGTTTTATGGCAAACGAAACTGAGAGTTTTGACGAGATTACTATGCTACGTAAATTTCAGAATGTTAAAAGCGCAAATGCGCATAAACAGTGACAATTTTATTTTGTTTAAATTGGGAGTGGTGAAATAAGATTAATGTTTAAAATGATATTAAACACGAAATGAAAGAGAAATTAACCCCCGGGTTGCTTCTGGCCATCAGTACCCATTACAATACTGAAGTGAATCTTAGCGAAATAATGCTTATGTCTTGCATTAGCGAAATAATACCAACTCTTCAGCGTGAATAAGTTAATTTTTTTTTACAGAACTCAAGTGTTGTGATAGCGATAAAGTCAAGAGCAAAGTATAATCTTACTAGTCCTAATTGTACCATGTGGCGCCGGTATTTGATCACCAATAATGACGGAGTACCGCGATAATCAGACAAACATAAAACATGGATTTTTTTTTTGGCAGAAGTTATGTTATAAGAGCAACAATCTAAGCGCTACTAGACCTAAAATATTACCGGTTAGACGGAAAAAAAAACAGATCTGTTTATTCCCGCAAACGTCAATAGTTATTTATCTCTATACGGCTTGGGGGGTAGTCTTGAAGCTCCACTAAAATCTTAAAAAAAGAAACAAAAAGATCTAATCTGTTTATTCGAATTTACATTCATCCAAAATCAAGAAGTAATTTATGTCGTCATTTATGTCTAGTAAATAATCACTATTTATTTTAGGAAAATATTTTATGAAATTTAAGACATCTTTAAAAGTTTTCAAGCAACCTGTAAAGGATTTTACACTACGGTTTTATCTGATCAAAAGCACTAATAATTTTATTAGATAGAAATAGTAAATATTTTTAGGAAACAGAAGTTTATTGAAATGGCAGGAGACTAACTACATATAATGTTTAGCGATAACAAATATTTGGCTTAGAACATAATCATTTTAGGGAAGTGTAACATGAGCGGAAATGGTAAAAAAAAGTATTTGAAATAAGATTATGCCCCTCATAAATTTTATTTTGGACACATTGTACACAACGTGACGGATGAACAGTCGTAAGTACAAATACATTGCCCCAATTGCACTTATTAGATAAACACAGTTTGAAATGCGTAATTAGGAAACTGAGTTTCACGTCTACCGCTCGAAATTTCTAAATAGAGGAAACAATAGGATTATTACGACATAACGCACAAAATACAAAATGGCCTAAATTTTAAAAGTAATTCTACAATTAGATATTATGAAATGAATTCATTAAAACAATTTAAATTAAAATCTACCGAATCTCTTTCAATTCTTCTCACGTAAACAATGTTAAAACCTAATTTATTTATTTAGGATGACAACAAGGAGATTAAAAAGGAAAAATAAAATCTCAAAGAGAAAAATAATTAGTACACATAGTATACATATAGACACAAAGAAAGGCAATAACCGAGAGAAAAAAGAAAATTTTTAATTTTATCATTACTTTTCATATTACTTTGACTTACATAATAAAAGATTTTAAAGGACAATTAACGAAAAATGTGGCTATCAATAAACAAATACATACTAGGCCTAGCGAGATAACAGCCACTTTACCATTAAAAGAATACAATATGTTGATTGTGATACGCACGTGCATTTATGTATTTTTATTTCAATTTGTTGTAGTCTAGACATTTGCGGTGTTAAAAATACCATCGAAACTGTTTTCTCTTCGTTTATGTACAAGTTCCTAAACTCGGTTTGTAGTGTATCCTTGCAAGTAACTATGTCTCCGTGTGAGTATAGAAGCACAGCGTTATCTGCATACATGCATAACTTCGTTTTTTCGGTTGTTGTAAACATTTCATTAACGTATATTAAGAAAGGCAACGGGCCCAGATTGCTTCCTTGTGGTACACCATATTCTGATTGTGTCATATCGCTGAGTTCGTTTCCTATCCTAACTTTAAAGCCTCTCATTTAAAAAAATTATTCAAACCACTGTAACTCCCTATGCCTATTTCCCGCGTAGTTTAAGTATTTCAATAACAGATCAGGTTTGACGATGTCGAATGTTTTTGTGAGATCAGCAAACAGCGCAGTTGTGTAATTATTTTTATCGAGCTGCGTGTTTATGTGATCTATAAGCTCGGTTAATAGAAGTTCCTGTTCCTTTACCTATTTGAAATCCATGTTGGTTTAAGTGAATAATTTTATTTTCTTATAAATATCTTTTAAGGTGATCCGTAATATATATTTCAAATATTTTTTCCATAGTAGGTAAAATACTCAATGGCCTGTAGTTATAGTAGTGCACTTTTTATAGATTGACCGCCTTATAGATATTTTAAATATGTCTGGAAATGTACTTTTGATGATAGACTGATTTATAATATCACCAATTATTTTTCCAAAAATGTCTATGTAGCTTTTCATGTCTATTGTTATCATTATCGTGTCCTAGCGATTTTTTAATAGGAAGTTTATTGGTAATTATGCTACCTACAATTTTTTTGTTGCATTTTGGGATATAAAAACAAACATCCCTGTTTGCCCATAATACTGTAGGATCTATCTGATGATTGCATTTATTTACCAGTTTTGTTAACTGAGTAAACGCATTTGCAAATACTATTTGTTTTTCAGTTTGATTCTTAGTTAAGTTATTCATTGTTTTGTCGTCAACATTTTTACATTTACTAATATTAATATGAATTGTATACACGCACATATATATATATATATATATATATATATATATATATATATATATATATATATATATATATATATATATATATAGACATGTTTAAGGTCATTGTGGAGTCCGTACGACATATTAACAGTACGCTCTCAAGCCCGAAAACGTTATGAAGCCCGGCTGCAGGCTTCGTAAGGTACCCATGTGTATATCATTAAAATATGATTGTATATGTCACAAAACGCGTGAATACGAATTTTAGGGTGGGCTCCATAATATACCGTTTATATATGCAGTATATACAGATTGGTTCTTGTGATCACGCTGCAGAGGTCGCTTTTATATACAGCTTGTCTGAATATACTAACATAACCTTGTCTAGCCCAAGTAGTGGCAGCTATGTTCGGGCTCTTTAAGGACTACTTCGTATATTCCATCAATGTGAGGTACAATAAGCGCTTGTATCTAATATATTATTGGTTACCTAATTTTGATTTATTTGTGGTTTCAGAAAAATGATGGATTAACGGGATTAAGTTCAATATGTTGAAAGGTGTACTAGATAAATATATTAAATAGGTTATTTGCAGAAACATTAAAATTTATTTTTTTTACCAAACATTATTTTATTCTATATATGTTATAAACATATGTTTTCACTACAGTCCAAGTTCTTGCTTCAAAAATCAGGTGATGTTGGCGAATAAATTTTTCCACTTCTTCTTTCTTCGGCGAAATTTTATTTTTTATGTGGCGACCAAAATATTGTAATATTAGCTTTGTTTGTTTTTCTGCCCATCTTTCTCTTGTAATTTTTTGTTTTTTATTCTTGTTTCCTGAGTTTTCTGCATAACTAGAAGCTGAGCTTCAATCATATATAATTGAGAATATACAAAAACGCGAATGATTGAAACCTAATGAATTTCGAACTATTTCCTTGTTAGAGTCTTGTTCTTTGTCGACGTCAGATCCTTCTGCCTCATCTTCTGACAACTCGATTTCCTCTAAGGTTGTTCCTTTATACTTGGTGGCTTTTCCTTTGTTGATTGCCAGGAGAAGTTTTGACACCTTAGCAGTTTGGTATAATCCTTGAGGTAATCTAAAATACATGTACTTAAGTTCTGAAAGTTAACTTAAAATAGATGAAAAGAAAACAAAAATATGACTGTCGATAGAATTCATGTTTAAATGCATATTGATATTCTTCATATACCTATAATAAGATTCGTGAGTTTCCTTGGTGTGACCCATAAAAGTTGCAAACTGTTCCATTTCCACGTCTGTGACGTTCAATACTTGAATAACGCACGCTATTTGCTTTCGAAGTCTAGTAGATGTAAATAGATCCTTATTTTTGACTTTTGATTTGTGGTCAATTTTTTGAGTGTTTGATAACCGTTTATCCATCTGTTTGGGCTTTTTGGATTGGCAAAGAGGTATTCGTTTGTTCGCGGAACGCATCCCTTATGGACACTTATTATTACTTCGATCAATTTTTGGACTGTTTTTGGAAATAGTATAGGCACCGGTTTACTTCATTTTCCGCCAGTTACTACTCATTTAAAATTTTTTACAAGTATTCGTTCACTTTCTGTTAAAGTCGCATAAAACTCTTCCTGTTGGTTGTGTGTTTCTGCTTTGCAGTAGGTGTTTGAGGTACTGAACTTTACCAATATGTTTTCTATTTAACAAAATTACAATAGCCAAGACATTTTCTGATAATCGTGTGTATTTCTTGACCAAGTTATGTTTCTGTGATATGTTTTCACTGGCTTCTCTCGCTTCTTTTATCACATACTTTTGAAACTTTATTATGTCGCTTGTTAAAGGCAATAACTTTGGTTTCTCCCATTTCTTTTCATTCATGTCTTTTAACGCTAAACTAGAAATTTCTGAATTCCAGTGGTTCGTGATTAAATTTCTCAAACGTAAGATTATCGTCTGGGTCGTCACAAGGAAAAAATCTACTTTTTTTGATAACCATCTTCGCCGCGATGTCGCAGACTTGTTTTAATGTTGTACCCATATGTGTAGCTAAGCTGCCACTGGAAAATTTACAGGATGTTGGATCATACCCAGTGATTATTTTTGTCGCCGATACTATATTATCAAAAAATGCAGGTTTTAATACTTCGAAAAAGGTGTTTATTCGCATCATTTGGTGTAGAGTTATTAAAAGTCTGCTTAATTCCCTCATTTTATTTGAAATCGTATTCCTAATTGGAACTCGTTTATGTTTCTGCAATAAACTTTCACCATACCTGCATATTAATACATCTTTCATGGCCACTTGAGATATTTGATCAGTTCTCATAACTGTAAATACTTCTTGTTTTAAGCGTAACGAATCGTAAAATTCTATGTTTGCTGAACATATGACAAATATTTGTGATTCTGTCAGATGAATTTCACGCTGACCCGGTGTTTTACCTTGTGTACGCAATTCACAGCGATTTCGATGCCTTTTCAAATAGGTTTTTTTAAAAAATCCAAAACAAAATTGTCAGACGATGTAATCATCCTGCGTTAACGTGTCTAATTCTTTTGGTCTCCTAACTGGTCGAAGTTGATTTATCTGCTCGGAGATCGCAAAATTCCCTTGTCTACGAATAAGTTTAATGATTTTCTGTCTCTTAGGATCATTGAGTTTTAGAGACAATAATTCCTTTACTGCATCTTCTTCTTTATGGTTTCTTATTAAATGTCAGAGAAATGTGTAACATCTGTGAAGCAATATGGACAAGAATACTTTTTTGTCCAAGTTCTACAACCAACAGCTCGATGTACACTTCCACGCGATTCCTGGAATCAAGCACATATTTTTTCAACCCTTTTTACTTTACAGCTTTGACTTACTTGAATAAGTTGCCCAAATCTGGACGTAGTCCCGTCTACATTCTGTGGTTGATTCACAATCATAGAAATTTCAGAGTTTACTAGTTCCCCAACACCTTGAGATTCATCATATTCCGTAGAGGTTTCTGTACCTTCTGAAATCACTTCTTCACTGGATAGGGCATGATTTTCCACGGGAGTACTATTGAAAATACTTGATGTAGCAGATAGTGGTTGCAGTTCTGTCCAATCAAACATGCGTAAATCTATTGCGGAAGAATTAAACGTATAATCTGGCTTAGTTCTGTCTTCATTATTAGAAACGACCTGAGCAGTAGAAAAAAACGTGTATTGATATTTACGTCAAAGGTAATGGAGAAACGAGTTACGTTAGCTGTGCACCAAATCCAAAAATTTAAAAGCAAATTGACCAGTTTGCTTTTACACTGACTAGCGTTGTTAACAGTTAGAAAAAATGAAAGCAAAATGTGATCTAATTTTGGTAGAATTGGACAACTTTTTTAGAGGGGTTGAAGAAAGATAGTCAAAACACTCATGCGTATTGCTTTACTGTTCAGCCAAAAAGTATTTTTTTAAATTGCGGATATTGAAGCACTGTTAATTTGGAAGTTTTAGTAAATGTCAAACTAAAAGAAAACATTTTTCTATATTAATAGTATCAATGTTTAATCATAATAATATTTCACATTCACATCATTAATATGAAAAAGTAAAGTTACTACTATTAGTATTATTACTGTTATTACCCGCTGCCTTGACAACCTCGATACCTATTGCCTAACTTTGGAAACACATAAAAAAGCCTTTCCCTACATTATAGATATAAATAGTTCCATACACAAATGAATATTGCCTAACTGTTACTTTTTTTTGATTGAGTAGCAACGAACATAAGTTTAGAAATATTGATCTTTTATTCTATTAAATGATATCAGAAATGTCAATTTTATTGAACGATTTTCCGAAAAAACTTTGTTCTTATGTACCATTTAAAAACCTTACCGCAATGACAATGCATTTCATTTATTACAATGAATCATGGGTTAAGAATAAAAATGAATCGAACTTTTGTGTTAAAAAAATTGTTAATTGCAAACACTATACTTCTAACAAGAAGTAAGTTTTAAAAATGACAACGATTTATTTATAGTACCTTTAGAAAATTGCTTATAACATAACGAACAAGAATCAAGTAAGTGCATTGTTTCAATCATAGTGCAATCATGGATAAATTTATTATTGTCAAAAGTATTAATAAAAATTGTAAAATATTGAAGATGATAAATTAAAATAATCGATTAGACGTGTCAGTTTGACTTTAATTGCTGTTAGAATCAAAGTACTATTTTAATTTTACAGATGATTATAGCTTTCAAATTTATTATGTAAACGTTGTTACCCATTTTCGTGTATATCATATTATATAGTTAGTCTTTAATATTTTGCTACAGTTTGCTTTTACCGCGGCAACGTTGTCGGGACGCACAAGTACCTAAGAGTATATACTTTGTATAAAAAACGAGTTGTGTAAGCAACCCTTACCTCGGGATTCATAGCGACCTGATAACGCGTCGGGCTCCACAGAGTACACTTGATACCTATATATATATATATATATATATATATATATATATATATATATATATATATATACAGAGTGAGTTTTAAGTATGGAACGCTTCAATTATCTCGGAAACGATTTGCACGTTTTTTACGGCAGATATTATGGTGTAATTTACATTGTTGTCAGACCTTTCCTTTTTCCGGAATACTAACGAACTTTGTTATTTCAAATGGATCACCCTGTATATTTTTTGCTTTTTGAAATCCTTAAGAAATACTGATTATTTTTCATCTAATGTTCCCTATACCTAAATGCCACAATTTCGGAGTTATAGCTACATTTACGTTATCTCCGCCGAAGTTAAAATAATAAATTTAGATGTCTATGACGGTTACAATAACAACTTTGACGTTTCAATGTTATCACCGTCGAAGTTGAAGTAATACATTTATACGCTATGACTAAAATACTCGTTTAATTTGAATACTGCAGTAAAGGCGATTACAGCAAATGCTCAAAATGTTGTCCATTTACTTCAATACAACAAGCCATGCGATTTTTAAAAATGTTCAATACATTTTGCAACATCCCTGACTGCTCAATTCTTCTTATCTCTGTGGTAATCCTATCTTTTAATTCCTGAATATTGGCAGGTTTTATTTTATAAACGATGTTTATTAAGTGACCACACAGGAAATAGTCTAAAGGATTCATGTCGGGTGATCGCGGGGGCCATTCTATAAAACTACGCCTTCCAATCCATCTTCTAGGAAACATATTATTTAGGTATTTCCTCACCACACGCGCATAGTGAGGTGGGGCACCTTCTTGTTGTAGCCAAATATTGTCGTTTGGGATATTGTTATTGTCTGAAAATTTCTAATAATGAAGTTTTTTTTAAATGTAATTGAAAGTACTTACTTGGATTTGGAAATAACCGAGCCAACTTAGGTATAATACTATTTTCCAATAAATCTAAATACGCCTGACCATTTAAGTTACCCTCAATGAAAAAGGGACCAATTATTTTGTCGCCTATTATTCCAGCCCATACATTCAGTTTATCGGGATATTGGGTGTGGGATTTACGCATCCAATGAGGATTGTTACGTGACCAGTATCTACAATTATGCCGATTTACGTTTCCATCAATACAAAAAGTGGCCTCATCGCAAAACATAACATTACTTAAAAAAATTTGGATCGTTTTGATTGTAACATTTTTCCATCATTAGGAGTAGAAGTGGGGCACCTTCCCCTCCCTTTTTTTTACGGTGCAAGCCCCTCCCGCCACCCACACCCTATTTTATATATCCACGTGGGGGATCGTATTTTTTACCTATTTTTAAGGGTTAATAAACGGTAGGATATTTTTTGGTATTAAAAGAAGCTAATCAAGGTAAAAGTAACGTATACGTTTGATTTAAATACACTATTAAATTCTATAATGATAATAAACAGTTAATGGTATTGCATAATCAGCTAATTACCCTGTTGTTGTCATACAATGTGAATGTACGGTTTAGCGACTATTTAGTATGTGTTTTATTATTAAAATTTAGTGGGATTCCGTATCGAATTTTATCAAAGGAGATTGCATAATTGTTGTTATTAAATTATTATTAGATTTCCTTTTAATCCCCATGTACAGATTGTGGTCCTCTACCGGTTTGAAAATTCATTTGAATATATTTTAAAATGAAATTGCTTTTAAGAATAAAACGTGTAATTAACTAATTGATTAACCTGCTTACAGCAATAGTAATCATCAAAAATTAAGGAATGTCGCTTTTATTTATTTACCTTTTAATAAGTATCATTTACATGCAATATATTTTGGTTTTAAATATGAGTCACAATGTATCGCAATCCTTTTTGCTTTAATTATGGGTCATAATTAAATCTAGTTGTCGCTCAAGGTAATCACTACCAAATTAATCTCATGTACAACAAGAAACTTAATATTAATAATGTATAACAAAGTATTTTTTATAATGCCCTTTTTCGCATAGTTTAATGTCCATGTATGGGTCGTATTTTAGCCTTGGGAGATCGGGTTTGGTCTGGGTTAGACTCGGGGTTGGTCCTGCATCGGAGATTGTATTCTAAATTGTCTCCTGTGAAAGTTAGCTTTACAAAAACAGAAACACAACCACAAGCACGAGCATGAGCACGAGCACAAATACAAGCACAGGAACAATTACAAGCCCAAGAACCAGCACATGCACAAACACAAACGCAAGCACAAACACAGCCACAATCACAGACACAGACACAAGAATCAGCACAAGCATAAACACAAGCACAGGAACAATTACAAGCCCAAGAACCAGCACATGCACAAACACAAGCACAGGAACAAACACAAGCACAAGAATCAGCACGAGCACAAGCACAAACACAAGCACAGGAACAAGCACAAACACAAGAATCAACACAAGCACAATCACAAGTACAAGCACAAGCGCAAGCACAAGTACATATAAACATACAAACACGAAAATCGTAAAAACGAAAAACGAAAACGAAAAATTCGCAAACATGAAAAATCGTAAACACGAAAAACGAAAACGAAAAATTCGCAAACACGAAAAACGAAAAATCGCAAATACTAAAAACGAAAACGAAAATTCGCAAACACGAAAAATGGAAACGAAAATTCGCAAACACGAAAATCGTAAACACGAAAAACGAAAACGAAAGTTCGCAAACACGAAAATTCGCAAACACGAAAAATAGCAAACAGAAAAAATGAAAAACGAACAATTCGCAAACACGAAAAATCGCAAACACGAAAAATAACAAACACATAAACACGCAAAGTACGAAACAACGCAAACACGAAAAATCGCAAACACGAAAAATGAAAAACGAAAATTTCGCAAACACGAAAATGAAAACGAAAAATTCGCAAACACGAAAACGAAAAATCGAAACACGAAAACGAAAACGAACTCGCAAACATGAAAATCGCAAAACAAATGAAAACGACAAATTCCAAAACGAAAATCAAAACACGAAAATGAAAACGAAAATTTCGCAAACACGAAAATGAAAACGAAAATTCGCAAACACGAAAACGAAAATCAAACACGAAAACGTAAACGAAAATCCAACACACGCAAACACAGAAACACAGAAAACGAAAAATACCAAGCACAGAAAATGAAAAACGAAAATTCAGCAAACACGAAAATCAGCAAACACAAATCAGAAACACGAAAATTCGCAAATAGTAAACTAACAACACACAAACTCAAAACAGAAACACAAGCACAATCACAAGCACAAACAGAAAATAACAATAAAAGCACAAACACAAGCACAGGAACAAGTACAAACACAAATGAACGAACACAGACAACCAATACAAGCACAAGCACAAGCACAGGTGCAGGTGTAAACACAGAAGCAAACATCGCCACATATGTATACACTGCCACAGACACACACACCCACATACACAGACACAGACGCAAACACAGACACAGACACCATCACAGACACACGTGCAAATCACGAAAATAACATACACAAAACGCGCAAAGGACGAAAACGCAAACACGAAACATCGCAAACACGAAAATGAAAACGAAAATTCGCAAAAGAAAGCGCAAACACGAAAAAAGCGAAAATTCGCAAACACGAAAAACGAAATAATGGCAACACGAAAACGAAAACGAATTGCACAAATCGTAACACATTCACAAACACAAAACGAAAATTGCAAACAAGAAATCAAACACACAAACGCGTTACGAAACAAACACGAAAATCGTAAACACACAATTCACAAAACGATGCAAACACGAAAAATAACAAACACATAAACGCACAAAGTACGAAAAAACGCAATCACGAAAAAATCGCAAACACGAAAAATTCGCACACGAAAAACCGCAAACACGTAAAATGAAAAACAAAAATTCGCAAACACGAAAAATCGCAAAACACGAAAAATGAAAACGAAAAATCGCAAACACGAAAAACGAAAAATCGAAAATTCGTAAACACACAAATTCACAAACAAAAAAAAACGAAAACGAAAATCGCAAACACGAAAAATAACAAATACAAACACACAACTATTTACACGCAAGGCATTTGTCTAGATTTGTTTAGATTCAGGTCTACTTAACACATTGTAACACATACCTACTAAGAGAGAGAGAGAGAGAGAGAGAGAGAGAGAGAGAGAGAGAAGTGTTACAATGTGTTAAGTAAACCTGAATCTAAACAATATAGAATAAGTTACTCCAAGCGACGGAGAATTGAAAACTTTGATACTCTTCCATTCGGGTGTGTTTTTTTTTTTTATCGTTTTTAATCGTTTTTCGTGTTTTGGTTTGTGTTTGCGGTTTTCGTGTTTGCGAATTATCGTTTTCTTTTTTTTGACTTTCGTGATTTCCGGAGTTTGTGTTTCGGTTTTCGTGTTTTCGTATTTGTTGTTTCGTAAGTTCTTCGTTTTGAAATCGAATGCTTTCGAATTCGTGTTTCAAATTGTTCGATGTTTGCGTTTTGTAATTTTCGTTTTTCATTTTCGTGTTTCGTTTTTGTGTTTGAATTTTTTCGTTTTCGATTTTCGTGTTTGCGATTTTTCGTGTATTGCGTGTTTTTCGTATTTGATTCGTTTTCATTGTTCGTGTTTGCGATTTTTCGTTTTGCGATTTTCGTTTTGCGTTTTGTGTTGAATTTGTGTTTCGATTTTTCGTTTCGTTTTTTCGATTTTCTGTCGTTTTCGTGATTGCTTATTTTTGCGTGTTTGATTTTCGTTTTCGTTTTTGTGAATTTGTGTGTTTACGAATTTTTCGTTTTCGTTTTCGTGTTTATCTGATTTTTTCGTTTTTCGTGTTTGCGAATTTTTCGCTTTCATTTTTCGTGTTTGCGCTTTTTCGTGTGCGAATTTTTCGTTTTCCATTTTTCGTGTTTGCGTTTTTTCGTCCTTTGCGCGTTTGTGTGTATGTTATTTTTCGTGTTTGCGTGTTTCATGTTTGCGTGTTTTGCACGTGTGTCTGTGATTGTGGCTGTGTCTGTGTTTGCGTCTGTGTCTGTGTATGTGGGTGTGTCTGTGTCTGTGGCAGTGTATACATATGTGGCGATGTTTGCTTCTGTGTTTACACCTGTGCTTGTGCTTGTGCTTGTGATTGTGCTTGTGTTCGTTCTTGTGTTTGTACTTGTTCCTGTGCTTGTGTTTGTGCTTGTACTTGTATTTCTGTTTGTGCTTGTGTTTCTGCTTTGCGAGTTTGTGTGGTTGTTATTTAGCGTGTTTGCGAATTTTCGTGTTTGTGAATTTGTATGTTTGCGATTTTTCGTGTTTGCGAATTTTTCGTTTTTCATTTTTTGTGTGCGAATTTTTCGTTTTTCGTTTTTCGTGTTTGCGAATTTTTCGTTTTCGTTTTTCGTGTTTACTATTTTTCGTGTTTGCGAATTTTCGTTTTCGTTTTTCGTGTTTGCGATTTTTCGTTTTTCGTGTTTGCGAATTTTTCGTTTTTCATTTTTCGGTTTGCGATTTTCGTGTTTGGGAATTTGTCGTTTTTCATTTTTCCTGTTTGCGATTTTTCGTGTTTGCGAATTGTTCGTTTTTCGTTTTTCGTGTTTACGATTTTTTCGTTTTTCGTGTTTGCGAATTTTTCGTTTTCATTTTCGTGTTTGCGAAATTTTCGTGTTTGCGAATTTTTCGTTTTTCATTTTTCGTGTTTGCGATTTTTCGTGTTTGCGTTATTTCGTACTTTGCGTGTTTATGTGTTTGTTATTTTTCGTGTTTGCGATTTTTCGTGTTTGCGAATTGTTCGTTTTTAATTTTTCCTGTTTGCTATTTTTCGTGTTTGCGAATTTTTCGTTTTCGCGTGTTTGTGTGTTTGTGTGTTTGCATGTACTTGTGCTTGCGCTTGTGCTTGTACTTGTGATTGTGCCTGTGTTGATTCTTGTGTTTGTGCTTGTTCCTGTGCTTGTGTTTGTGCTTGTGCTCGTGCTGGTTCTTGTGCTTGTGTTTGTTCCTGTGCTTGTGTTTGAGCATGTGCTGGTTCTTGGGCTTGTAATTGTTCCTGTGCTTGTGTTTATGCTTGTGCTTGTGCTGATTCTTGTGTCTGTGTCTGTGATTGTGGCTGTGTTTGTGCTTGCGTTTGTGTTTGTGCATGTGCTGGTTCTTGGGCTTGTAATTGTTCCTGTGCTTGTGTTTGTGCTCGTGCTCATGCCCGTGCTTGTGGTTGTGTTTCTGTTTTTGTAAAGCTAATTTTCACTGGAGACAATTTAGAATACAATCTCCGTTGCAGGACCAACCCCGAGTCTAACCCAGACCAAACCCGATCTCCCAAGGCTAAAATACGACCCATACATGGACATTAAACTATGCGAAAAAGGGCATTATAAAAAATACTTTGTTATACATTATTAATATTAAGTTTCTTGTTGTACATCAGATTAATTTGGTAGTGATTACCTTGAGCGACAACTAGATTTAATTATGACCCATAATTAAAGCAAAAAGGATTGCGATACATTGTGACTCATATTTAAAACCAAAATATATTGCATGTAAATGATACTTATTAAAAGGTAAATAAATAAAAGCGACATTCCTTAATTTTTGATGATTACTATTGCTGTAAGCAGGTTAATCAATTAGTTAATTACACGTTTTATTTTTAAAGCAATTTAATTTTAAAGTATATTCAAATGAATTTTCAAATAGGTAGAGGACCACAATCTGTAGATGGGGATTAAAAGGAAATCTAATAATAATTTAATAACAACAATTATGCAATCTCCTTTGATAAAATTCAATACGGAATCCTATTAAATTTTAATAATAAAACACATACTAAATAGTCGCTAAAGCGTACATTCACATTGTATGACAACAACAGGGTAATTAACTGATTATGCAATACCATTAACTGTTTATTATCATTGTAGAATTTAATAGTGTATTTAAATCAAACGTATACGTTACTTTACCTTGATTAGCTTCTTTTAATACCAAAAAATATCCTACCGTTTAGTAACCCTTAAAAATAGGTAAAAAATACGATCCCCCACGTGGACATATAAAATAGGGTGTGGGTGGCGGGAGGGGCTTGCACCGTAAAAAGAAGGGATGGAAAGGTGCCCCACTTCTACTATTAGGTCTGCAAATTCTACACGTCTATCAAAATCGTCATCTGACAACTCTTGAACCAACGTTACTTTGTATGGATGGAATTTATTACCATGCAAAATTTTCATTACGGATGTTTGCGAAATATCAAGTTCCCTGGATATTTGTCTAGTACTCAAGTGTGGATCGTCTTCTAACAGGACACAAACATCTAAAGATTTGTTTTCAGTTTTTCTCCGCCCTGATTTGGATAAATCTTTTACTGAACCATTTTCTTTAAACTTTTTTACTAATTTACTGACAGTAATTCTTGTTATTGGGTTTCGGTTAGGATATAAATTATTAAAGATATTACACGTTTCTTGTTGACTTCTACGTTTATCACCATATCCTAATATCATTAAAATCTCAATTCTTTCTTTCTCAGATAAACGATCCATTGTGACTTTTGTAATGCCCCCCCCCTTACGGTTTTTTAATTAAATGATTATTATTTACGCGCCTTCTGGTTTGGTAACCCAACGCGGTTTTATTTTGCCTCGGTTTTGCTCAATCGTGTTTATAATTTATTATAAACGGGGTGTGGTTCGTTTTAACTAGTGGGCTGACACTGTCACCTTAAATAAATATCTTAAAGCGTTTTAAAACGTATATTAAATAAATTTAACAATATAAAAAACTGGTATTAATAACAACTCAAAATGTATTTGTGCTTCTTGGTCCTGGCGGCTCCTCACACTCGTTCTCCTGGTGAGCGGCTATTTACTGTGTGCGTAGTCGCTTCTGTGAACAGAGATATTATTTTAATCTACTCCTTACCTAGTAGGTAAAATTTATGTTACGGTCCTGTATTTACAGAAGCTGGTACCGTTGCTTTAAGTAGTTTCGTTCAACGGCGCCAGTGTAACGACCTCGGACAGAGAAAATCGATATCGTTCTCGGCCTATACGCATGGCATAATCATTTATTCTTCAGTAACTCTGGAGCGCTGAAGCGAGTATGTCGTACTCCCAGGAAATAATACACGCGAAGTGCGCGTATGCAAATGCGATATCTCGGGACCATCTTTCTTTAATTCTAACCGGTTTGATTAGGCAATTAGATTATTTATTTAACGGAATTAATTACGGATTTCTATACTAAGTCTAATTATCTACAATCAATCAAGGGAACAAAATACTTGATATTAAAACTACTCTAAAACGACTTTAATAGGTTTAAAGTAAATATTGGTTAATTTACGTACTGTCTAATTTATTTACAAATGATCTCACACTAGGTGTTTGCGATGGTTATATTGACTACCAATTTATACAACCGATTTCGGGTATACTATCCTGCGATTAAAGACACCGTGTACGGTTATTGTGTTTGTCTGTATGTATTGTATGTATGAGTTTCGAGCGGGATCTCAGTAATACTCATAAGACGTAGGCGACGGCCTGTCTTAACCGGATAGACTAAGAGAAAGGTCGCAGGTCTTTACAGCCCTGTAACAACCCTTCACCCTCAAGTGCTTGCGATGTGACGTCGAGGGTTACCCCTGCGTGGCACTCTAGGTGATGTGTACTTTGTATTTGCGAGTGACGTCGGGATCTACCCTTCGCGGCACTCTAGGTGTTAGTGTACTTTGTATTTCCGAGTGACGTCGGGGGTTACCCCTGCGTGGCACTCTAGGTGTTAGTGTACTTGGTATAACTCCTGGAGACTCAGCCCGGCGTTATTTACGTTCTGTAGTGTTTGATTGTAAATTGTCAGATTTTATAACTTTACAACTTACGTGTCTATCAATGGCAGTACAGGATTAAACTTTATGTTGCCCGGTGCGAGGTTGTGCGCGTTATCACACGATCGCGATGGACTCTTCGACGGTGAATAACAGGTCGGTGCTTACACGAAGCAAACGGTGGCGGCTGGATATCGGCTTGACTTGAATCTACTTCGATTCCTCATCCATTCTCTTACGGTTATTAGCAGATCGGTGCTTACAGGAAGCAATCGGTACGGGGGCGGCGGCTGGATATCGGCTTGACTTGAATCTACTTCGATTCATCATCCTTTCTTCACGCGTTACGGGTTTATAAGGGTGCATCGGTGGGCGGCTCCGCGGCTACCGTGCGGGGGATGCCGTTATGCGATTGGTTGTAATCGTTCTGACGTGCAAAAACTTTCTGGTTTTTTAGAAATACACGTCAGCGGTGATTAATAAATTATTCGTTGTGCAATATCGCGTAAACTTTTGAAATTTTAGATATAGGATGGTCCGCAAATAATTTATTCTAAAACGCGTACGTAAAGGACACTGGTTCTTTACATACCACCCTTTCCTCTTCTTGTGGGAGATCCGTCCGCTTGACCTTCACCCTCACGCCATCAGGCATGATGACGCTGACGCGGCGGCGATTGCGTCGCTGGCGGCAGTTAAGGCCTACCGGGGTCGGCATAAGGCGGGTCGGTTCGGAGGTCTCCTGGATCTTTAGGTCCTGGATTCCATCTGTGACCTCGGCCGTCCGGCGCAAATGTTCCGGTGTGGTTGGGGTCCTTGGTCTACCGTCGGTGTGAAGGCGCGGCGGTGACCAATACCATTCCGTCTCCATGTCGGATGGTCCTGGAGACGGAGTGCGGGGCGCAGGAGGCGAAGGTTGTTCCCGGACTGGGGAATTTTGTCGCGTTACGAAGGCTGCTTCTAAGCCTGCAGTCCCAGGTAGGCGGTAGCGGTGTGGCTGCCAGGGCGAGATCCTTAACGGGAGCTTTCGGCGGATGCATTGTTTAAACGGGGCGATGTTGTGGGAGATAGCATTTCTGATTTTATCCTTTGCTTTCATATGATTTCGAATACGCGGGTTTTTGATAGCCGTTAAATTTTCGACGTTACCATTGGTAGTTGGTCTTGTCTGATCGGTGACGTCAGTCGCATTTCTCAAATCTTTTACATGCGCTTCTCCCGCGCTTTTCCTACTACCGGGTTCTCGGAGCTCGAAAATTACGAGCGATTTTATTTTATACACGAGGTAAGACCGGCATACTTTTTCGCTTATTTCGCGGAAAATTCCTTCGCTTTGCTGGACAGGTAATGTGTTTTACGATATACGAGATCTCCTTTGCGGGGGCGGTAGGCTCGGTGACGAAGGTTGTAATGATACCGTTGTACTTCAAAGGTCTTTGCTAATGAGTCTCTAGCAAGTTCTTGTAGATCTTTTAAATACTTCATGTGTTGTTCTTGATCAGCTGCGGTTACGGCGGTTTCTATTGTCGGCGGTTGTTTCTGGGTTGACCATGCCCTCGGTGGTTCTAATTCTCTACCGAGATTAAGTAAGGCTGGGGAGAAACCAGTTGATCCATGCTGTACGGTATTGATAGCGAATGCTATTTCAGGCAGGTGAGCGTCCCATTCTCGCTGGTTATATCGCGTAAACTGCGCGATCATCGTCCCGATCACTTTATTGGTCCTTTCCACCGGGTTGGCATGTGGGGAGTATGGTGGAGTAGAACGATAGTTGATCCCATAATCCTTCAAGAACGTGCGGAATAGTTTGCTTGTGTACTGGGGGCCGTTATCGGAGATCAGGTGTCGGGGAGTTCCAAAGCAATATATTACCTGTTCTTTTAACGCTTGGATAATCGGCGGACTGGTAGCGTCGCGGAGTGGTTTAAGTTCGACCCACTTAGTTAACCGGTCTTGGAAAACTAACAGGAATTTGTATCCTTTCTTTGAACGCGGCAGCGGTCCGATAAGATCTGTACTTACATTGTTCCACGGTTGTCCAGGTCGCGAAAAGTACATTTCTCCTTGCGGCTTTTGTGTACGACCTTTATAAGTCTGACAACTTCTACACGCTTTTACGTATTTTATAACGTCTGATTTTATGGTGGGCCAGTAGTAATTGCGGTATATGCGGCATAGCGTTTTCGCAATTCCCAGGTGTCCTGCGGTGGGAGCATCGTGACATTCTACCAGGATATCTCGGCGTTTTTCTAGTGGTATACAAATTTTCCAACTAGGATGGCTTCCCATCTCTTTTTCGGGTGTCGGATCAGGGAATGATTTAAATAGTTGTCCTTCATCTATTTTATATCTTGGGTGTTGATTTCACGGGGACGGTGTGCTGGTGTGTCAGGAGCTGGTGTTAGACCACTAAAGTGTACCTTCGGCCGATTGGGACTGGGAGATGGCGAGTGCGTCCGCGGAGGTAGCATTTCGAATTGGGTGGCCAACTCGAGAAGTTCGGCCAGGTCTTTGAAATCTCTCTGGCGGATGTAATATTTATATTCCACCCTCAGGTTGTCACACATACGTTGTAACTGTTCTTCTCTCGACATGTTTTCATGGCGTCGCATTAGGGTCCGGACGGCATTCACGTATTCGGTGGATTTTTCTCGGGTTTTGTAATCTATTGCGGATTTCCTCCTCCAGTTGAAATTGATGTCGCGGTGGTAAAAATTGTATTTTAAAACTGCCCAAGAAATCTTTCCAGGTCGTCCAGGATTGTTGGTTTCTGTACCATAACAGGGTGTTTTCCTTTAATAATTCCGGAAGGGCGAGTAATAGATCACGGTCGGTGATGTTGTAGCAGGTTTGTAATTCCTCTACTCTTTCCAAGAAAGAAATCGGGTTGCTGATGCCGTCGTATTTCACACCCCATTTGCGTATTCTATCGCAAATATCGGCGCGTCTGGTTCCGGTCATGTCTAGGTGTTCCCCAGCTGGTGGTGATGGTATCGGAGCGGCTAATGTTAGTATTTCTGGTGTTGGTGCGGTTACTTGTCCTTCTCCGGTGCGTAGGTATTTTATTATCCTGGCTCGAAGTGCATCTACATTTCCTCCTGTCTCTAGTTTATATTTCTTAGCCTCTGTTGCTAATTCATACTTCTTGAGATGGTAAATCCATCCCACTCGGGTATCGGTATCTCCAGAGTCCCTCGGTATACTCATCCTGTAACAGACAGATTAGTGTCTCTGGAAAACAAAAATATTTGATTAATGGTACTTCTGCGGTCCTTTTGGAATCTGTAAACGGAAAACTATTTAAGGTGTTCAGTGTTTTTCGAGCCCCACGTTTAGGTGCTATATGTATTGCCCCCTATTACGTTTTTTAATTAAATGATTATTATTTACGCGCCTTCTGGTTTGGTAACCCAACGCGGTTTTATTTTGCTTCGGCTTTGCTCAATCGTGTTTATAATTTATTATAAACGGGGTGTGGTTCGTTTTAACTAGTGGGCTGACACTGTCACCTTAAATAAATATCTTAAAGCGTTTTAAAACGTATATTAAATAAATTTAACAATATAAAAAAACTGGTATTAATAACAACTCAAAATGTATTTGTGCTTCTTGGTCCTGGCGGCTCCTCACACTCGTTCTCCTGGTGAGCGGCTATTTACTGTGTGCGTAGTCTCTTCTGTGAACAGAGATATTATTTTAATCTACTCCTTACCTAGTAGGTAAAATTTATGTTACGGTCCTGTATTTACAGAAGCTGGTATCGTTGCTTTAAGTAGTTTCGTTCAACGGCGCCAGTGTAACGACCTCGGACGGAGAAAATCGATATCATTCTCGGCCTATACGCATGGCATAATCATTTATTCTTCAGTAACTCTGGAGCGCTGAAGCGAGTATGTCGTACTCCCAGGAAATAATACACGCGAAATGCGCATATGCAAATGCGAGATCTCGGGACTATCTTTCTTTAATTCTAACCGGTTTGATTAGGCAATTAGATTGTTTATTTAACGGAATTAATTACGGATTTCTATACTAAGTCTAATTATCTACAATCAATCAAGGGAACAAAATACTTGATATTAAAACTACTCTAAAACGACTTTAATAGGTTTAAAGTAAATATTGGATAATTTACGTACTATTTAATTTATTTACAAATGATCTCACACTAGGTGTTTGCGATGGTTATATTGACTACCAATTTATACAACCGATTTCGGGTATACTATCCTGCGATTAAAGACACCGTGTACGGTTATTGTGTTTGTCTGTATGTATTGTATGTATGAGTTTCGAGCGGGATCTCAGTAATACTCAGAAGACGTAGGCGACGGCCTGTCTTAACCGGATAGACTAAGAGAAAGGTCGCAGGTCTTTACAGCCCTGTAACAACCCTTCACCCTCAAGTGTTTGCGATGTGACGTCGGGGGTTACCCCTGCGTGGCAATCTAGGTGTTAGTGTACTTTGTATTTGCGAGTGACGTCGGGATCTACCCTTCGTGGCACTCTAGGTGTTAGTGTACTTGGTATAACTCCTGGAGACTCAGCCCGGCGTTATTTACGTTCTGTAGTGTTTGATTGTAAATTGTCAGATTTTATAACTTTACAACTTACGTGTCTATCAATGGCAGTACAGGATTAAACTTTATGTTGCCCGGTACGTGGTGGTGCGCGTTATCACACGATCGCGATGGACTATTCGACGGTGAATAACAGGTCGGTGCTTACACGAAGCAAACGTACGGTTGCGGCTGCTGGATATCGGCTTGACTTGAATCTACTTCGATTCCTCATCCATTCTCTTACGGTTATTAGCAGGTCGGTGCTTACAGGAAGCAATCGGTACGGGGGCGGCGGCTGTATATCGGCTTGACTTGAATCTACTTCGATTCATCATTCTTTCTTCACGCGTTACGGGTTTATAAAGGTGCATCGGTGGGCGGCTCCGCGGCTACCGTGCGGGGGATGCCGTTATGCGATTGGTTGTGATCGTTCTGACGTGCAAAAACTTACTGGTTTTTTAGAAATACACGTCAGCGGTGATTAATAAATTATTCGTTGCGCAATATCGCGTAAACTTTTGAAATTTTAGATATAGGATGGTCCGCAAATAATTTATTCTAAAACGCATACGTAAAGGACGCTGGTTCTTTACACTTTCAACAAACTTCAACAATAATAATTTATTGAAACGTCAAAGTTGTTATTGTAGCAGTAATAGCCACCTAAATGTATTATTTTAACTTCGGCGGAGATATTATTGAAACGTCAAAGTTGTTATTGTAACCGTCATAACCATCTAAATTTATTATTTTAACTTCGGCGAAGATAACGTAAATGTAGCTATAACTCCGAAATTATGGCATTTAGGTATAGGGAACATTAGATGAAAAATAATCAGTATTTCTTAAGGATTTCAAAAAGCAAAAAATATAACAGGGTGATCCATTTGAAATAATAAAGTTCGTTATTATTCCGGAAAAAGGAAAGGTCTGACAACAATGTAAATTACACCATAATATGGGCCGTATCACAAGACCCTTGCCCACCAAAATCCATAAAAAACGTGGAAGTTGTTTCGAGATAATTGGGTCGTTCCATACTTAAAACTCACTTGTATATATATATATATATATATATATATATATATACAATGTGTCCCAAATTCGCTTCTCTATAAAGGGATCTCAGCTTCTGTTATACTTACGGCAAAGGTTAAATGGGGAAAGCTGTCACAATGTGAGATTATTCGGACACTTTTTTAAGACGAATAAGATGACTTGTATGACATGTCACAATCGTCTTTTGTTATTCCACAATCTGCCTCAACTTTCATTTTTCTTATTACCGCCATATTGGATTTTTCGATTTTTTGAAAGAGCGCAATATTTCCAGTTTAGTGATTTCTCACAACTGCATATCGTAAATCTGAAACCGGATATCGAATGCTCTAAAGCTTCCTCTAAAACTTTCCCCATTTAACCTTTGCCGTAAGTTTAACAGAAGCCGAGATCCCATTATAGAGAAAGAATTTGGACATTTGATTATATATATATATATATATATATATATATATATATATATATATATATATATATATATATATATATATATATATATATATATGATTAATACTAGTATTAATAGAATAGAATATGTTTATTCAAAATATATACAAAAATTAGGTCCATCCAAATTAAAAACTTATCGGTCGGTGCCGCAAAGAACAATAATAACAAAAATGCAATTAATGTACCTATTATTCTTCAATAAATATAAATCATAATTCATCTGGCAACATGATTATAAACTAATTCTTAGTAATATACGTACATTTAATCATAATTTAGTATATCCTATCATAACAATTCTAATTATTGCTGTTGAATTAGCAACAATTAACATAAATAAAAAAAAGTAATAATAATAATAATAGTGATTATAGAAAAATTTATATTAACAAGTATTTATAATTAATTTCTTCACTATAGTTTTGAATGTACTAATTCTTTTAGTATTTTGTATGTGTGCAGGCAATAAATTAAACAATTTAGGTATTGCACATTTTAAGGATTTCTCTCCATACTTGTTATAATACAAAACTTTCTTCTTCGTGTCTCGTAACGTGAGTTAATGGGATGTTGTAGGCATTTTCCCCGCGATACATAAGTATATTTATGTATTTATAAAAACCTTACGCTGTTAGTGGGTCACAGTGCTCTAATAATTTTCGTTTGTGCAGATTTCCACATATTTTTTAAGTATTTTCATCTGGAGATTATCAACATTATTGAAGTGCGTTGCGTCAGTGTTTCCCCATATTCTTACAGCATATCTTATTACGGATTACATCATTCCTTTATACACCATGGCCATGGTCTTTCTGTTTGTATATCTGCTTAATATGTGAAGGCACCCAGAAACTCTTTTGATTTTTGCGTGAATACATTTCGTGTGCTTGTATTTTAAGTTAGAATCCATGACCAGTCCCAAGTACATAGTTTCAGTCCCATTTGTGAACATGGTGTGTACATTCAACATTTACAGGTATGCATGATGATTCGTGTTGGTTGAACTTGTTGCAAGTGTGGTGATAGAAATGTCATCGTGGACGTTTTTTTAGGGTTCTCAAAAAGGCTTTGTCCATGAATCTAATGTCATTTAAGTTTTCTTGAATCATTCTTTCACATACGTTGATATCTTGTTGCGAAAACAATAGCATAGCGTCGTCTACATGCCTGTAAAGTTCACTGTGTTTTATGCTTTAGAATATTCCTTTGACGTCTATCAAAAAAAAGAATTGGTCCAATATTACTTCCTTGGGGACTCCTTTTTTTAATAGTTTTTCCGTACTTGCTTCATATTGCACTGTTACGAAGTATTTTCTATATATATATATATATATATATATATATATATATATATATATATATATATATCTGTCTGTGTGCGTGCGTGCGTGCGTGCGTGCGTGCGTGCGTGCGTGCGTGCGTGCGTGCGTGCGTGCGTGCGTGCGTGCGTGCGTGCGTGTGTGTGTGTCTAGAATCGTTCTGTGTGGCTATCTTTGTTATAATAAAAGATAGAGAATCCTTTAAATTAGCAAAGTTGGGCATGATTACATGATAATTCAAATACCGATAAGAAAATTCAACATTGTTGCCAACTTTCTAAGATATCTGAAAATAACTAGAAATCGTCCAATTTTTCAATCGGCTAATCTTTGTTAATATTCAAAATAGGAAATAGTTATAAGAGAGACTTTGATAGCTATTTTTACGCAAAATGGGAAGATGTAAATAAAACATTTTTTTAGTACTTATTTTTCGAGCTACAACCCAAACATACATTTTTTTAAATAGCACCTATAGGCGTTTATGGACTCATTCTATGACAAACTTTTTTCTGATTTCAAAAATATATAGCTTTGTATGTTTAGTATTATTAGTTAACCCATAATTTTCAAAAAATGTAATTGTAGTGTTTACTAAACAAATGCAATGTTTGTCGTGGTGTGCTGTGACAATTCAAAACAAAACTTAAGTCGAACTTAAAAATATGGGGCTTTTACTAAACCTCAAAATTTTAAAACTAATAACACAGAAACAGAAGAACGTGCTATTATGAAACAAAATAATTTTAAGCCATATTATTTTCATAGAGGAAATACATTGTATGTTGGAGATTATCAGATAAGATTACGTTTTCATACATGGTTGATTAATGAAACTCTCGAAAACCGTTCTTTTTACCGATGAAGTAAAATTTACAAACAACGCATCTTCAATACAAAAAATCATATAAAATAGTCCCAAGAAAATTCTCATATTACTGTTGACAGGAGAGACCAATATGCTTTTTCAGTAAATGTTTGGTTTCAAAATAATGGAGGGCATTTTAAAGCACTTCTATGATTGTGCTATCTGTTTATATTTTTTGCTGTTACTCTTCGTTGTAAGTTAAATTTATTTAGAACATACATAAAGACAAAATTTATATCGATTGGGGCTTGTACTTCGATAGCGCAATTGGTAGCGCGGTACTCAACAAAGTGCAGGTCGTAGGTTCACATCCTACTCTAGGTAAACTTTTTATTTATGTATTTAATAAAATTAATTATAATTTTTGATTACATATTTACCTTTGAACTTATTCGTTCATAACAAAACTTATAATAAATTAATATTAGTCAAGTTGCTTTGGTATGTGTAAATCCTTGCAATATTGCAGGCTCGCATTTCATTCATATAAGTAATTTGATTGTTATCACATTAATTTTAGAATTTACACCAGTCCTACATACATAAAGACAAAATTTACATCAATTGGAGCTTGTACTTCGATAGCGCAGTTGGTAGCGCGGTACTCTAGTAAAGTACAGGTCGTAGGTTCATATCCTACTCGAGGTAAACTTTTTATTAAGTATCTACTAAAATTAGTAATAATTTTAATTACATATTTACCTTTGAACTTATTCGTTCATAACAAAACTTATAATAAATTATTTAGAACATTTTTATTTTGATAATGTACATTATTTCTTGTTGTTTCCACAAATTTAGTAGGAGAATATGAGCTTGTTTTGTTATTTAAATGTTCACGGCACATTTTAATTTGTTTAATAAATATTATAATTACCTTTTTTTTTGAAAATTGTGAGTTAACTAATAATATTAAACATAAAAGTTGTAACTCGAAAAATAATCACTAAAAAATTTTTTATTCGCATTTCCCATTTTGCCTTAAAATAGCTGCCAAAAGTCTCTCTTATAACTTTTTCGAATTTTGAATATTGAAATTTGAAAATTTGGACGATTTTTAGTTATTTTCAGATATCTTATAAAGTTGGCAACAGTGTTGAATTTTACAATCGGTATTTGAATTATTATGTAATTCTGCCCAACTTTGCTAATGTATAATATATATATATATATATATATATATATATATATATATATATATATATATATATATATATATATGTATATTTACGGTTTGTTAATGATTTGCTACGAGCTTTCAGTTATATAAAAATACATACTTACACCAGAATAAATATTCCCTTAATTGATCACAGACACAAATCGTTAACCTACGTAGTTTAACTTCAAAAAGGGTGACTGTTATTTATACATTAATATTTGAAACACCCATTACAACTAACACTCGAAAGAAAAGACAAAATAGTGTTGGCTAATTCAAAGAAAATGTACACGCACGAAATATTTTAAAGACAAACCGTTTACAATGAAGGTATTTAAAATTGGTCTGAGCCGATTGACACTAACTGTAACTGCCCCATTTCGATTTCAAAACTAACTGTATCTACTCCCGAAAAACCACCCCCGTTTTTCAAAGGTAATAAAAAACAAGAAACATTAATTTTCGTTGGAACAGTTTCATATTAACTATTGCACATCTTAATTTTAAAAATATACATTCGTCTGTAACCCCCTACATTTCTCTTGAAGTTTCAAGTAACAAACAAAGGTATCTTTTGATCGCGGTCTGTACCGACACAATTACTTATTAGTTGGTGACATTTTTTCCATCAAGAGCGCGCATAAGACATTCCAAAGATTCGTTACGTCCCTTCAGTAAAGGATTTTAAGCGTGCACTCACTCACCCCTAACATGTATTTACATACATATTAGTTACAAACAATCATTCATTCCTTAGTTAAAAATATATAAATAAAAGTACTTAAAATCCACTAATTATCTTTTCTATCGTGGTAACAATGACGATTTGACAAACGTTTACTACAATAATAAAATTTTCGCGGTCCGCTACCTGCAAACTTAAGGAAATTATGGGTCACAGCCTGTATACCCATAAAACCAAAATAGCAATACGTTGTTTGTATACTTTCAAATTCACACTTTCATAAATATCAACTGATATTTGCAATGGTCTTCAATGTTGCGAAAGAATAAATATAACACACATTTTGGAAAACAAAACTGAAATCTGTAAATTTTTACACATGACATTACTAACTCCTATCTCAAAAGTAAAACAAACAACGTTCTGTGCGTAATGTGGAAGTTATGTTCCACCCAACCATTGTGTGAAATTTTAATGTCAATATCTAACACGTCCTTTATTCAAATTCACATTTATTCACATAAGTATAAGAGCAAATAATGATTAGTAATGTGATAAACAATCTGTGCAACTAAGGTAAATATTTTTTATCTGATTAAATCTCTTCCGCAAAATTCAATGAATTTCAATACTATTTGCCCTTAAATCATACATAAAAATTTCCATTGTGAAATCGTGACTCATTTATACAACTAGAACATACCTCTGTGCACTTGAATACAATACCAAGATGTCATTAATTTACTTACACTACCCATTCATATCAATTTTAACCTGCATTCCTGAAAATATAGTAGCTCCATACAGTGGCACACATTATCGTAATGGGGGTTTTACAAAAAACTATTATTCCCTATGTAAATTTAGTTCTTTCAGCTCAAAATGTTTTATACATCTAAATATACTTTTACGTAGTATTACAAATTCCATTGGCGTAAAATTTTCAAAAAAATACTTCTTCTGTACAAACACACGTTCATGGAACATCAAAAATACGTCTTACGCACACCACAGCACTAAATATACCCAGTGAACAATCCATCATCATTGTCAATATCGGCATCAAGTTATTTGTACGAGATAAATTCTTTAATTTCGATTGGTATAACTACATCTTGGGAGAATGAAACAGCATAACGCTCTTGAAGATATTAACCGGAGGAAATCTTGCGTTGATTATTGCAAGTAGCTGAATAAATATTACAGGTTATAATTGCATTAGAGTATCAGTTTAGAGTTTGTACAGCTCAAGTTAGATTTAGTAAAGAATTTTTCTCGATCGATGCCATCTTGTTGAGTAATTGCCGTATGGCAGGGCCGGCCCTAGACATTTTGGCGCTCCGGGCAAAACTTGAATTTGGCGCCCCCCTCTCCGTTTATTAAAGTAAATCGCATGCTCCCATAACATAAACTCAAGAAAACGTTGAAAAAAATTAAATAAAAAAAAACATTTTATTGAAAACTCGATCATTAGGTAACAGGTATGTAACAGATAAGCAATTTACCACTAAGGTAAAATAAAATAACAAAAATTAAAATGAACTAATGCTTACTAATATCCTATAATATAAATGAATGCTAACTAACCAAAGTATTTAGAATGCCTTTTTTCTAACTTTTCTTTTTGTCACTAATTTGGTGTTCTATAGCTATCATTGCCAATCCATTGAGACGATTTTGCGTCTGCATCGTTCTGAGATAATTTTTTATTATTTTTAGTTTTGAAAAGCTTCTTTCCCCTGAAGCCACAGTGACTGGCAATGTAAGTAGGATTCTTAATGCTATACTGAGGTTTGGTGCAAGTTTAAGTGTAGCGATAAACTTGAGGACTTCAACGGGGGTTTCCTTTTTTGTTAATAATGACGAAACAATGCTTATTTCATCGGCCAGTTCCAGGGCGTTAAGATCGCTTGAATTTCCATCAGTTAAAACTACTTCCAAATCTTTGCAATAAGCCAGTAGCTCATTTCTGCGCATGTCTTTTAAACCAAAATATTATACAAAAAGCTGAAATAATTACTGTGAGTATTTAGCAAATTATATCTGGTTTCCAAGGCATTTATTGCTTGATCTACAGTGTGAAAGAAAAGTTCTATTTTATATTTTTGTTTGAGGTCTTGAACGGGTTCATCCGGGCCCTCATACAAAACGTTTCGTGTTTTGTTTCTGATACGATGACGTGGTGTGGTGGCTTCGAAATTAGCTTCCACGTCCACCTCTGAAGCAAGCTCGGTTGCTTCTAAAATGATGCTTTCAAAAGCTTCATCTGATCTCAGATTTTCAAAGAGTTTACAGTTGTTAAGCGTATCAATAGCTTGTGATATATCAAAATGTACGGTTTGCAAAAGTTTGCTGATGGGATTAATGCGACTCAAAATTTTGTACCAAATCACAATAGAGCATATAAATTTGAACTGCTTCAAATTATTTAATAATCCGCTAGCCTCGTCTCTAATCATATTATCGATTTCTGGATCTTCATAAATACTGTACAAAGGATTGTAAATTGGTCCAATTTGAAATCGCAGAGCTTTTAATGAGTCTACTCGACTTTCCCATCGCGTATCACTTAATGGTTTTAGGGTATAACTATCAATATATTTAAGTAATATTGCCCAACGAAAAGTTGACGAAGCAAAAAATGTATATAACTTTTGAACAATATTGAAGAAGTTTGCAGCCTCAAACGAGGATTTTGCCATATCGTTTACAACCAAGTTTAGCGAATGACTGCTGCATGGAACATAAAATGCTCTGGGGTTTATATTTCTGATTCTTGTTTGTACTCCCGATTTTCTCCTCTCATATTGGAACCATTGTCGTACCCTTGACCGCGCATGTTCTCTACTTTAAGCTCATTTTCTCTAGCTCTTCTACTAAAACCTCCGATAATTCCGCAGCTTTTGATCTCTCAATGGGTAGAAAACCCAAAAGTTTTCATTGATTATCACTTGAACTTCAGACTCTGATTCTTCTATGGAAACATATCTTGCCATAAATGTCATCTGTTCGACTTTACTTGCATCAGGAGTACAGTCGAGAATCACAGAATAATACTTGGCCTTTTGAACTTGTTCAATGATGTGGCGCTTTATATTGTCATGCAACAAATCAATTATTTCATTTTGTATAGTTTTTCCTAGATATGTAGCTTTGATTTCTTCTTTATTAAGAACCCTGCGAACGTGTTCCTCCATTTTTGGATCAAACTCAGCCAATAACTGAATGAACTTCAAAATGTTTCCATTATTGTGTTCATAGAGTTTATCTGTTGTTCCTCGAAAAGCTAGAGATCTCTCACCTAGCATTCTAACGACTGATATAATGCGTAAAAGAACTTCGGACCAGTAATTTATCTCAGAATCAATGAGCCTCTGAGAAACTGCATCTATTGTTTTACCCATTTTCAACCGTTGCTTTAATTCAAGCCATGATTTTAAACAATCAATATGCGTTTTACCATTTTCATGATGTGCTAAAGAGTCTCCTAAATGCTTCCAGTCTTTAAATCCTCGATGGCCAAGAGCGCTAGTGCTAGATGGGGCAGCAAAAGTCGACATGGAAAACAATACAAGACGTTTTGAAATAAGGAATATACCATCCATTCTCTTAAAACTTGTTCTCCATTTTTAAGTGCTTTCTTGTAATATTTTGGTGAGAATCTTCTATGTTGATCATCATAAGGAAAATCAAAATTATACAAAGGTGCAGCTGGACCACGTTTAACCAAAAACTCTATCTGCTTCGCGCATGATTTCGCCATAATCCTGGTTCAGAAGAGATAATTGGGACTGTAGTCTCTTCTAAATGTTTTTCTGAGGTCTGCACAACTTGCAGTTTTTATTTTGGAACTGCACGGAACTGCATCACTACTCAACAAACTCGTTTGAGGTGAATTAACTAGCTCAGCAATGCTGACGTTTGCGTCCAAAGGGGGATTCATATCGGGAAAGTCAGTATCCAAGTGCATGTGCTGGGCGTTGTTTAAATGTTGATCGGTAGTGGGAGCGTTGAGACTACCCTCTTTCAAAAAGTTCTGCAGGGCACCTGACTCTTTTTGAAGCTGTGTTTGCTTGTTCAATCTCCGCTTTTTAAATTGGCTTCCAGAGGGTTTTTTCTTAGCATCAGACATTTTGGTTTCTGAAACCAATTATCAATCCGTACAACATGTATATTAAAAAAAAATTAAGCAAACTAACAACATTTTCGTAAAGGAGAGTAAATAGGCTTTGATGTAAATTATAAAAATACAGAGTGTCCCATTAAAGTTTTTTGCGAAATCGGCCTTTGAAAATCGTCAATTTTGTTTCTCCTATTTCAGGTAAATTTTAAAACTTGGCAACACTGTCAAAAAAAAATGATGAAGTTCTGTGAAAACCGCACATCGATACCATTTATCGTTTTCGAGTTATAAGCAGTTAAAATGTGTCAGTTTATAGATGGACACCCTGTATAATAAATTGGAATTTGGTATACATTTTAGGCAAGGCAACTAAAACTCAATATTAAGAGCAATTTAACCGATGACAATACCCACAGGGTGATGCCCCCCCTTGCTTACTGCAACGCTTCTAACCCCTAATAATTCGAAAATAAAATCCTAATTCAATTTAGAAACTTTTATGTTTCCAGTGTTATTTAGGACAAATGTGCGGTTTTGAGACACATTTAACAGTATACCTATAGAAAATTAAAATAATAGTAGAAAAACAGCGTAAAATGACCATGTTTTTGAACAGTTTTCAGCATTTATCTCGAAAACGGTACATTTGTCGTAAATAAAACCATAGACATAAAAGTTTCTAAATTGAATGAAGATTGAAAATTTTCCCAAAAATGTATCACCCTGGGACTACTAATTCTAGTACTACTTGTACGCGATTTTTGAAAATGAAAATTAAAAACTTACCTTCACAAAGACAAACGCACTCACACTGGACAATTTGCAATTGCACAAGCACTTTTTAAAACTTTTGTACAATAATAAAAAAACTATTTTATTTCGCACCGGCCGAAGTCTAGTAGCAAATAACGCATTGTTTTAAGTCAACTTCCCTTATATATGCAGTTAAAAACTCCTGTGACATCTTGTTTCGGTTGGTTTCAAAATTGGTACAGACTTGTAGATTCCTGTATTGTAAGTGTTGCCAATGCCAGAGCAGGGACCGAAAACTTGTAAATTCTTGAAAAGCGATAGTTGAGTGGTTTGGTCATGATGAATTGAACTCAACTAGATTTTGTCTTAATGCTTAAATACATATATTAAATTTATAATGTGCTTAGAAATAAAATGATGATTGATAAAAGTAATAACTTTTATTTTTTACGTTTTAGTGCATTTTAAAAAGCTTGTAACTTATTTCTTTTATCAATTTATTTCGTTTGTTTATCTCGGTACGTGTCACGTTACAAAAACTAACACCTGCACGTTCCCTTTTTAGTACTCGAAATCGATAACAAATTCCTATTTATAAAAGGTAAAATTAAATCTGCATCGAAACCGAATTGAAATTAATTCATCCAAAATTATGAAAATAAGGTGTTTAGCGTAATTAAGAACGGTTCTTAAATTTAAAAGTTTGGAGGTGAATACACGTAATACCTTTATAATCTATTTCATTTATGTACGTGTTTTATTACAAAAACATGCATCTGCACTTTTAGAATAAAACATACCTCGTTCTTCCACATCCACGGTTTACCTTACGCTTACGTTAAGATTAAATGCGTTCTCTATAGTTAAATATTTCGTTCACTTTTTATTTAATTAGTGACGGATAAAAGCCATTTTAAAGTTGTTTCGAGCCTAGGGGCGCCGCTAGACGCCCGACCCCTAACAAAGTTAGGACAAGGAAGGCAACGCCTTCCTTGATGATTTTGGCGCCCCTAGAGCTTTGCGCTCCGGGCGGCCGCCCGGATCGCCCTGCCCTGGGGCCGGCCCTGCGTATGGATATCAAAATGGTCTTGATTGAAAAACATGGCATTTGATAAATTAAAACGGTATTTTATCCCAATCAGTAAAAATTAAGGGTAGGATCTGTATACAGGTCTCCTCTTTAGGCAGAAATATGCAATGAGAAGCATGATAAAATGAGTTTGTTGTATATTTATATTATATGTATATATATATATATATATATATATATATATATATATATATATATATATATATATATATATATATATTGTCGTAACCCAGTGGTACCCTATTATGAAACGTGTAATTTGTACTTGTTCGCACTAATGCAAATTCAAGAAACAAAACAATAGCTAAAGTATGTATCTTAATTTGACTGATAAGACGCTATTATTAATTGCTTAAATTGATGTCACTGAGAATGATGCTACGTCGGCTAATGTTAGGCTTACTCCTATTAATAGCTTAAGTCTCCCTTACTGGTCGTGATTAAATAATCGGAGTTGATTTACAAATCTGATCTAGAACTCGCAAAATTCTAACCTGAGAAAAAAGAAAACTGATCGTCTAGTGGCAAATAACCTACGTTGTGTAATGTGCAGGAGATAGGGTCGGATAAGGTTAATTTGTTGCATAAGGTGGCAGGTAATTAAATGAAACAAAACTGAAATTGAGATGAACGAGTGGCGCTACCTGGTGATTCGCTCGTCATCCTATTTACATCGGGAGAAAAAAAATCACCAAGAAAACTCCCTTTATTCCAATAATAATCACACAAAGAAAAAAAACAAAAATAAGATAACACAAGTGAATCACAATCAAAGGGTTAAATGGGTATCAACACTACTCTATCGCTATTAAAGGCGTACAAAATCTATCACATTGCCTAAATCGACGTTTAGTCACAAATAAACATAAAATCAGGTCTATAAATGGTATTCAAATTAAAGCAAAAATAAACAAGTAATAAATAACAAACAGGGGATCCCTTTTGGAACCAATTCCTGTCTGCTTTTAGTTAAATAATTACATATAAAGCATTATACAGGGTGTGGGACTACCGGACATAAACAGAACACAAAAACAAAGGACATCATTAAATCAAGTTAAAAGGCGTACCTTACAAAATTTAAATATCACCAAAATAAAATGCAAGGCAATTTCAATAACTACACATAAAGGCAATAAATATAAACAGTGTGATCGTATCCACAATAAGATCGTCAATCAATCTAAAAAAGAAAATGAAAAGTGTAATCCCGATCATGTGGCCCTTTGTTTAACCAATCAGGACGGTTATTAACAACAAAATACATTAAGCACTCTAGTAATACATATTACAAATTCAACCTACATAAAAAAAATAACAGAAAATTAAACAGGTTACAGATTATTTAAGTAGACACAAATGAAAGAGGGCAAGTACGTTACACATACAAATTTGTGGATACGAGCACAACAAATGATACACATGTACAGTAACAATGAATGATATAATGGATTACACAGAAAAACCATTCAAAATATAACCTCTGACATAAAGTCCTGCAACACCGATTCACCCACATGATTAGTACGTATTATTACAAATGCAAGATAATAACGCTCTCAATTCCTCTTAGGCATAAAACAAAACACAAAAATATAGACATATAGGCATATAACGGTAACAAGAGGACATTTGGATAAATATATATATATATATATATATATATATATATATATATATATATATATATATATATATATATTTAGATCATTAGGGCAGCTTCTGACTTTATACCTATGATCGTTTGTGGTTTTATCATTATAAATACAGGTTGGAATTATCAATACACAAAATAGAACACATAAAGAGAAAAGAGAGCGTGCTTCCTATGCTTGCTGTAATTTCAATAAACACAACAGTTTTGCAGGTCCGGGTCTCAGTTTGGCTTGAGCAATTTAAATGAGTAGGTAGAATGACCTTTTCTGTGTAATTTCACAAACCTAAAATCTTTTCTTTTACTTACATTATCAATGTAGGTTATCCTTTTAAGCTTTCACCAGCACAAATGGTTAAATACTCGGATTTATCGATTAACACAAAACCAACGAAAAGAAGATCTAATTAAACAAACACCGAATCGATCTCAAATCTACTCCCGCACGCTTTGAAAATTCTAATCAGACTCCCATATCTAAGCCCAACAAAACGTTTTTTTTCCCTCACCCCCTATTTTCTATATCAACTAACAAAAGCAATAAAACTATTTCGTGTGAACGCTTTTGACTTTAATTATACAAAGAAACATTATTTCTAATTAACATGTGCAATCAACCGTAGAAATCCTGTATTTCAAATATCACATTTCAATCCCTGAACAACTTATGCTTTGACCGCGGTGTAATTTTTTGTATAATACTGACATTTTTATTTTCAAAACGCTTTTATAAACATATTTAGTGATTTGTCTTGCCCTTCGATAAAGGCAGTTTAGCCTGCACCTGCAACTTAAACATCTGCTTGGGGCCGCCCTTAGTTAAAACCCTACACAAATTTCTTACAAAACAAAGAAACCAACCATTCTCAATAACAATCATTATATAATAACTTTTAGTAATTAACTTTTGCTATCGCGACAACAATTTTAATCGGAATATTTTCAATCTATTCATCAAATTTTCGTAGCGTGCTACCTACATATATATATATATATATATATATATATATATATATATATATATATATATATATATATATATATATATATATATATATATATATATATATTGACATGTTTGTCCTTATTGACCTGTTTTGCACATATAAAAAAAAATATATAAACAAATTATTACATAAATAAGCACATCAATATATCAATAACAACAAATCTGAATTTTATGACTTTATTTTCAATAAATGCATACAATCAATATTTACAAAGCCACATATAAGAGACAGGTAAAATAATTGAGCTTTTTTTTTGTTTTACATTTTTTTATACAGAGGTCAAATATTTCAAACATAGAAAAAGGGAAAATAATTTTTTTGTTCTTTATTAAAAAAAAAGAAAGAATTTTTTTCTATCCAGTTTTTTTTGTACGTGAACTTTTGCTTTTTAGAAGTTCTCATAAACATTTATTTTTACTCTTGTTACCTAAAACAGACTTTGTTAATTATTTCTATGAAATAAGAATAATTTTTTGGTTGGTTAAATTATATTGTAAAGTTAATTAATTTTGTTATCTAAATGGTTAAATGTTTTAATTTAGTTTAAATCACATCAGATTTAAATGTATTTTTCAAAAAGAGAAATGTGACAGATTAAGTTAAATAGTTGTAATTGTAAATGTTATGCGTGTTTGGTATCACTTAGAGTTTTTCTTTGTTTTTTGATAAAATTTTATATGGACATTCACATTAGAAATTGCAATAAGATGCGTTATGCTTTGGTTTTCTGGCTTCATCTGAAATAAATGTATTATAATTAATAATAAGAAATAAATTCATATTTGAATTGCACTCACCATTAACTGCGTATGCAAAACAAGTTAATGTGTAGTAGCGGTTATTGTGGAATAAAGGTTGGAATGGTGTTCAACTTGTAACAAGAAAGAAAAGGACTAAATTTAAAAACTTTAATAAATAATATAGTGTTGTTTGTACTAAGTGATAGATAAAAAGTAGAATTTTTAAACCACTGTCACACTTTCATAATAGGCATGTTAATAATCTCGAATATACGATTACAATCACTGCAGTAAGATTTGTGAAGGTGCCATAATTCCCACAATTCTTCTTCAAGGTATTCCTGGTCATCTAGGATTTGTATAAAACAAGAAAAAAGGCATTATTAACAATATCGTACCCAACACGTGGTGGACAGCACAAAAGAATGTCTTGGGCCAATCAAGGGAAGATTTAATAAGCATCACCTATCTGAAAAAAGAAAAATTTCCACTTGCTGCACTCGACACCTGCTAGAGGGCATAATCATATGACTACGGGATCAGTCCAGTGGCGTTTCTTAGGTAGGTTTAGTATAAATTTAATTAAGAATAAGTTTGTTATTGTATTGTTTTCCTGTGAAATCGTCACGTCAAAGAATTGATTTTTTTTATGTCGATTAATCCACTCGCATTGTTAAGACTCGCTTGTTCCCTGAGATTATAGTTTGAAATTCATTTGATCCTTATTTAATTTTAACAATTTAAAATTTTTCATTTATTTTACGTAATTTTGTATGTGTCAATAATAGTTTATTGGATTAACTTACTTGGTAAAATCAGATTTGTTGGAATTGAAGTATTAAGCCTAAAAAAAAAGAAAATTCTAAAACAATTTACCTGAGATTTGTGCAGGTTGGCGCTCAACACATATTAACTGTTATTCAAACAAATTTTACAAATTGTATAGTTTTAAATTTAAAACCAAATTAACAAACCGTAAATATACATATATATATATATATATATATATATATATATATATATATATATATATATATATATATATATATATATATATATATATATATATATATATATATATATATATATATATATATATATATATATATATATATATATTGGTAACACTACGAAAATTTGATGAATAGATTGAAAATATTCCGATTAAAATTGTTGTCGCGATAGCAAAAGTTAATTACTAAAAGTTATTATATAATGATTGTTATTGAAAATGGTTGGTTTCTTTGTTTTGTAAGAAATTTGTGTAGGGTTTTAACTAAGGGCGGCCCCAAGCAGATGTTTAAGTTGCAGGTGCAGGCTAAACTGCCTTTATCGAAGGGCAAGACAAATCACTAAATATGTTTATAAAAGCGTTTTGAAAATAAAAATGTCAGTATTATACAAAAAATTACACCGCGGTCAAAGCATAAGTTGTTCAGGGATTGAAATGTGATATTTGAAATACAGGATTTCTACGGTTGATTGCACATGTTAATTAGAAATAATGTTTCTTTGTATAATTAAAGTCAAAAGCGTTCACACGAAATAGTTTTATTGCTTTTGTTAGTTGATATAGAAAATAGGGGGTGAGGGAAAAAAAACGTTTTGTTGGGCTTAGATATGGGAGTCTGATTAGAATTTTCAAAGCGTGCGGGAGTAGATTTGAGATCGATTCGGTGTTTGTTTAATTAGATCTTCTTTTCGTTGGTTTTGTGTTAATCGATAAATCCGAGTATTTAACCATTTGTGCTGGTGAAAGCTTAAAAGGATAACCTACATTGATAATGTAAGTAAAAGAAAAGATTTTAGGGTTTGTGAAATTACACAGAAAAGGTCATTCTACCTACTCATTTAAATTGCTCAAGCCAAACTGAGACCCGGACCTGCAAAACTGTTGTGTTTATTGAAATTACACGCAAGCATAGCGAAGCACGCTCTCTTTTCTCTCTTTATGTGTTCTATTTTGTGTATTGATAATTCCAACCTGTATTTATAATGATAAAACCACAAACGATCATAGGTATAAAGTCAGAAGCTGCCTAATGATCTAATATATATATATATATATATATATATATATATATATATATATATTTATCCAAATGTCCCTCTTGTTACCGTTATATGCCTATATGTCTATATTTTTGTGTTTTGTTTTATGCCTAAGAGGAATTGAGAGCGTTATTATCTTGCATTTGTAATAATACGTACTAATCATGTGGGTGAATCGGTGTTGCAGGACTTTATGTCAGAGGTTATATTTTGAATGGTTTTTCTGTGTAATCCATTATATCATTCATTGTTACTGTACATGTGTATCATTTGTTGTGCTCGTATCCACAAATTTGTATGTGTAACGTACTTGCCCTCTTTCATTTGTGTCTACTTAAATAATCTGTAACCTGTTTAATTTTCTGTTGTTATTTTTTTATGTAGGTTGAATTTGTAATATGTATTACTAGAGTGCTTAATGTATTTTGTTGTTAATAACCGTCCTGATTGGTTAAACAAAAGGGCCACATGATCGGGATTACACTTTTCATTTTCTTTTTTTTTTAGATTGATTGACGATCTTATTGTGGATACGATCACACTGTTTATATTTATTGCCTTTATGTGTAGTTATTGAAATTGCCTTGCATTTTATTTTGGTGATATTTAAATTTTGTAAGGTACGCCTTTTTAACTTGATTTAATGATGTCCTTTGTTTTTTGTGTTCTGTTTATGTCCGGTAGTCCCACACCCTGTATAATGCTTTATATGTAATTATTTAACTAAAAGCAGACAGGAATTGGTTCCAAAAGGGATCCCCTGTTTGTTATTTATTACTTGTTTATTTTTGCTTTAATTTGAATACCATTTATAGACCTGATTTTATGTTTATTTGTGACTAAACGTCGATTTAGGCAATGTGATAGATTTTGTACGCCTTTAATAGCGATAGAGTAGTGTTGATACCCATTTAACCCTTTGATTGTGATTCACTTGTGTTATCTTATTTTTGTTTTTTTTCTTTGTGTGATTATTATTGGAATAAAGGGAGTTTTCTTGGTGATTCTTTTTCTCCCGATGTAAATAGGATGACGAGCGAATCACCAGGTAGCGCCACTCGTTCATCTCAATTTCAGTTTTGTTTCATTTAATTACCTGCCACCTTATGCAACAAATTAACCTTATCCGACCCTATCTCCTGCACATTACACAACGTAGGTTATTTGCCACTAGACGATCACTGTTTTCTTTTTCTCAGGTTAGAATTTTGCGAGCTCTAGATCATATTTGTAAATCAACTCCGATTATTTAATCACGACCAGTAAGGGAGACTTAAGCTATTAATAGGAGTAAGCCTAACATTAGCCGACGTAGCATCATTCTCAGTGACATCAATTTAAGCAATTAATAATAGCGTCTTATCAGTCAAATTAAGATGCATACTTTAGCTATTGTTTTGTTTCTTGAATTTGCATTAGTGCGAACAAGTACAAATTACACGTTTCATAATAGGGTACCACTGGGTTACGACAATATATATATATATATATATATATATATATATATATATATATATATATATATATATATATATATATATATATAATATAATATAAATATACAACAAACTCATTTTATCATGCTTCTCATTGCATATTTCTGCCTAAAGAGGAGACCTGTATACAGATCCTACCCTTAATTTTCACTGATTGGGATAAAATACCGTTTTAATTTATCAAATGCCATGTTTTTCAATCAAGACCATTTTGATATCCATACGGCAATTACTCAACAAGATGGCATCGAGAAAAATTCTTTACTAAATCTAACTTGAGCTGTACAAACTCTAAACTGATACTCTAATGCAATTTTAACCTGTAATATTTATTCAGCTACTTGCAATAATCAACGCAAGATTTCCTCCGGTTAATATCTTCAAGAGCGTTATGCTGTTTCATTCTCCCAAGATGTAGTTATACCAATCGAAATTAAAGAATTTATCTCGTACAAATAACTTGATGTCGATATTGACAATGATGATGGATTGTTCACTGGGTATATTTAGTGCTGTGGTGTGCGTAAGACGTACTTTTGATTTTGCATGAACGTGTGTTTGTACAGAAGAAGTATTTTTTTGAAAATTTTACGCCAATGGAATTTGTAATACTACGTAAAAGTATATTTAGATGTTGTATAAAACATTTTGAGCTGAAAGAACTAAATTTACATAGGGAATAATAGTTTTTTGTAAAACCCCCATTACGATAATGTGTGCCACTGTATGGAGCTACTATATTTTCAGGAATGCAGGTTAAAATTGATATGAATGGGTAGTGTAAGTAAATTAATGACATCTTGGTATTGTATTCAAGTGCACAGAGGTATGTTCTAGTTGTATAAATGAGTCACGATTTCACAATGGAAATTTTTATGTATGATTTAAGGGCAAATAGTATTGAAATTCATTGAATTTTGCGGAAGAGATTTAATCAGATAAAAAATATTTACCTTAGTTGCACAGACTGTTTATCACATTACTAATCATTATTTGCTCTTATACTTATGTGAATAAATGTGAATTTGAATAAAGGACGTGTTAGATATTGACATTAAAATTTCACACAATGGTTGGGTGGAACATAACTTCCACATTACGCACAGAACGTTGTTTGTTTTACTTTTGAGATAGGAGTTAGTAATGTCATGAGTAAAAATTTACAGATTTCAGTTTTGTTTTCCAAAATGTGTGTTATATTTATTCTTTCGCAACATTGAAGACCATTGCAAATATCAGTTGATATTTATGAAAGTGTGAATTTGAAAGTATACAAACAACGTATTGCTATTTTGGTTTTATGGGTATACAGGCTGTGACCAATAATTTCCTTAAGTTTGCAGGTAGCGGACCGCGAAAATTTTATTATTGTAGTAAACGTTTGTCAAATCGTCATTGTTACCACGATAGAAAAGATAATTAGTGGATTTTTAAGTACTTTTATTTATATATTTTTAACTAAGGAATGAATGATTGTTTGTAACTAATATGTATGTAAACACATGTTAGGGGGTGAGTGGCAGGTGCACGCTTAAAAATCCTTTACTGAAGGGACGTAACGAATCTTTGGAATGTCTTATGCGCGCTCTTGATGGAAAAAAATGTCACCAGCTTAATAAGTAATTGTGTCGGTACAGACCGCGATCAAAAGATACCTTTGTTTGTTACTTGAAACTTCAAGAGAAATGTAGGGGGTTACAGACGAATGTATATTTTTAAAATTAAGATGTGCAATAGTTAATATGAAACTGTTCCAACGAAAATTAATGTTTCTTGTTTTTTATTACCTTTGAAAAACGGGGGTGGTTTTTCGGGAGTAGATACAGTTAGTTTTGAAATCGAAATGGGGCAGTTACAGTTAGTGTCAATCGGCTCAGACCAATTTTAAATACCTTCATTGTAAACGGTTTGTCTTTAAAAATATTTCGTGCGTGTACATTTTCTTTTGAATTAGCCAACACTATTTTGTCTTTTCTTTCGAGTGTTAGTTGTAATGGGTGTTTCAAATATTAATGTATAAATAACAGTCACCCTTTTTGAAGTTAAACTACGTAGGTTAACGATTTGTGTCTGTGATCAATTAAGGGAATATTTATTCTGGTGTAAGTATGTATTTTTATATAACTGAAAGCTCGTAGCAAATCATTTTTACCAGCCTAGATAACATATTAAATACCAAACGTTGTCTTGCAAAGGTATCTTATTCGTACCCGGACTCATTAAGCTAAAATCTGCTCAAATAAAAAGACAGTACAGGGCCCTCTCACTCTGGTATTTGTGCGAATTAGCATTGTTGGTTATATTTATAATTGTGTAGAGGTGGCTGGTGAATGGGTATAGGATACCGCTGGTTACTAATTGTAAAAGGCAATTGCCACTAGGCACACACTCCCAAGCCAGACCATTAAACACCTCGAATTTTTATTTCTATTGTTTTTATTTATTATATAGATGAGTGCGCAACCGTTGAAGGGAGCACGGTATTTTTCTAACTCACTCAACCTTATATATCGGTCACGATATTAGTGATCTATTTATAACTTACCCTTGTAAGGATTTGTTTTAATGAGTTTTTTTTTGGCAGTTTACTTAATTAGAACTATTTTCCTGCGAGCTGATTTCTCTTTGTATCTGCTTTATTGTAATTTGATTTAAGTATTCTGTGCTTTAGTGGTCACCGAGGGGTTAATCACTCCCCGAAATCGTGTCACAAATTCGTCCGAAATCCCCGAAATCCTTCCGAAATCCCTTCTAAATCTCCGAAATCCTTCCGAAATCCCTTCGAAATCACCGAAATCCACGAAACCGCCCCGAAATCCCTCAGAAATCCCCCGAAATCCCTTTGAAATCCGACGAAATACTCCCGAAATTTTTCCGTAGACCCAGAAATTCCATACATTTTTTGTTATATTACGCATCCCATATCTATATAAATCGCATTTTTTGGATGAAGAAATGAATACATAAATTTTATTTCGTTTTAAGATTGTTTGTAATAGATTTTTTTCAGGAATATTTTCCAACCTCTTGGTACCTAATATTTTAGTTAAGGGTCTGTCTAGATTAGGTTAGATTGGATTATCTTGCATTTTTTTCTGGAACATATGCGATTTATGTTCAGACAGCGCCGCGCCGGCCGCCGGCCGAATTACTGAAATCAAATAACCGTCCGACGGATGCGTATCCACTTCCTTTTTAGGAAGTGTCGCGAGAATCATGAGCGAAGGTAATAACGTGAAAAGGAAACATAAATAAGTTGGGAAGTGACAAATTAGTTGTGTTAATTTGGAATTTAACCTCAGTGTTTTGTTGCGACCGTATTCTATTACAAATACGTCGAGATAAGTAGTAAATAAAAATAAGTATTATACCATTTGTCAAATATGCTTTAGTGTGTTATGTTCGAGATTATATTACTGGAAAGATCGTATTTAATGCTGAAAACCTAGAATTTTATAAACTCTCGGCTGTAGGCACCATCAAAAATAATTTATTTTTGGGTTTAAGCTTGGGTTTAAGAATGTTGTCAAACATTACAAAAATAAATTATATGGATTTTTTCCAAGATATTTGAATCTCCATTTTACTTGGAAGCGATCACCGTACGATTGTTTTTTTGCTGTACAGCAGTGGCGGCCTGTGGCTAACATGAAGAAAATCAATAACATATATAATACTAATACTTAATAGAGCCCCGTTGATTTTGTTACTGTGTATTTATCATTTTCAAATTACCTTGTTTTTTGTCTGTTCCATAAATTACGGAAATGAAAACTATATCATACACATAAACTCTGGTCGCCCTTAGTCCGTCCATTCACTGTGGACACATTTATGCACACGAAAAATCAACGAACTTTACGCGCGAACATTAATGAAGAAAATATTTGAAAGAGAAAAATGTTTACTTCACAGTAGGGTGAATGGTCTGTTTTCCCTGACTTGAAAGCTGCCGCTCAAGACGAAGATGTACACTAGGGAGCCCAAAGAAACTAGGACATTCAAGTTCATTGAAAATGACAATAATTTTGTAGTGTACTTAATATTTTGACTTTGACGTTATTGCTTAGGTACCATTATAATAAAAAATAACCAAAACCAATAATAATTGATATTGACATACCTAACAATATTTAGGCGTAATTCACATTTCAATTTTGTAAGATGATCTTGAATGTGCTAGTTTTCAATACTCCCCAGTGTACATACTTCGATCGTAACAGGACAATAACCCCTCGGACAATAACCTCCTGCATATTTGCCCTCCGGACCAAATACCCCTAGATCATTAGCCCCCCCCCCAAATAAAAAAAAATAAAAACTGGTTTACGATGAAATTTTTATCATTAAAAAATTGTATCTAATGTTTTTTAATTCATTTTTCATTTGGTTTGCTTTGGTTTAGTCGAGGGTTTAGTTTAGTTTGGGTTAGTTTTTATTTGTTTTTAATATTTTTTTTTATTTTAATTGTCGGGGGGTAAATATCCTGAGGGTGATTGTCCAAGGGGAAATGTCTGGTGGGTGATTATCTGGAGAGTTAGTGTTCTAGATCCACTCCGATAGCGAGCCGCCTAGAAGCTGATTTTCTGCGGCTTGATTTCGGGTTCACCTAACGTTTCTCGAACGGAAAACGACGCGGTCGTTCATCGCAAATGGAAAAAACAAGGTTGGAAGGCGGTTTTTTTCTTGGAGACCTTCTGACTTAATTTTCTCAATATTTAAGGTGAAATTTTGCTTCACCAGCTTCACCCGGCAAGCCGCTACTGTTGTACAGAATTGCCAAAGTCGACGCTCTAGGTTTTCAGTATGAAAACCGGAGAAGGTATCAAAAATCTGTCTAAATGGTATCCGACGTGTCCGAGACGTCATAATTTTTCCCCTTTGATTTTGCGGAATTTATAGAGTTCTATTTTTTCTAGACAATTTTATCTAAACACACTTTAAAATCACTTATTCTTTCTAGAATTATGCAGCGAATAGAAGATAACAAAAAATTTTTTTAACGTTCTAAAAGAACAAGAAATGGAAACAATTTTTTCAACTTATCTTAAATATTATAAATTATGAAACGGTATGTTTATTGGAACAAAGCGAAATTCAATTTGCAAAAGAAGCAACTTTGTTTCATATAGTTGCCGGTGACAGAAATATTCCGCGAAAAATGTAAGTTACATATAAAAGGAAAACCTAAATTAGGTAACAAGAAGTCGGACGCGAGGTCGGACTGTTCCACTGGGAAATTGAGGTGAAAAGTAAGACAGGAAAAAAAGAACCATCTTTTTTCGGATAGTACCCAGAGTAATACAGCAGATCACATTAAAAGTGTCGTATCAATATAAATTTATCATGAATTTGGAAGAAAAGATTAGAAGGAATGCCTTATCTCTTATAGACAGTACAAATATCGAAATCAAAGACCAGATTACATGTGTACAATGCTGACTATGTGATTTCAAATGTAAAGCATACGCCGAAACAGACAATAACAAGCGTTTCTTTCCAAAAACGCTCAAAAAAACTTTTCCATTAAAACCTTCAGCCCTCGCATCGTCCTCGATACCAGCATAACCTCATATTCCAGTTCATGGCAACCAAGGTCAGGATGATAACTATATTGCCATATTGGACTCGCCAACATCCAGCAGTCATGCCTTTAATGAATCAAATCAAAATTTTGTGGAGAGCAAATTCACACCTGAAGAGGTGACCACTGAGAACCTGTCAATTACTGCAATACCCACGAAAAGTAGTACCAAACACCACTCCAGGATACATAAAACAATAAAAAAAGTAGGGTTGACCTATGATTCCACTCATACAAACACAACGAGATATTTTGAAAGTTGTGAGAAGATAAGGTTTCAGGTTAACGAAAATCCAGCCATCAGTAATGAAATTTTAATATCAGTAAGAATTCTAACAGACAATGTAGGTGCCAATATAAACATCAACACTACGACTCCTCAGTCCTTTTTTGAAATGATGAAGGCATCAGTAGCAAAAAATACTAAAGGGAAAACCTCCAAGGCATATCGACTTTCAGAAGAGCTGAAAAAGTTGTGTTTGTATTTGTTTTTAACTTCTGGGCGGCTTGCATATCAGACATTGGTTTCTAGTATTCCAAATGGACTTCCATCCATTTCAACCCTAAGCATAGAATTATCAGATACACCTAGATTAGCAAAAGGCGAGATAGCTGTTAATGATTTAAAATTATTTATGGAGAATCGTAGTAACCCCTACATGTCTTCATTTCAGCGGATCAAACGACAATAGTAAGAAGACAACGAAATGATCCATTAACAAATCAAATAGTCGGGTATGTCGTTAGTAAGTCTAAGGATTCCGCGTTTCCAATTCGAAATCGGAATGAAATTAACACAGTCAATGCCATAAAAAGTTTAACAGAAAATGGCGTTCTTGCTAAAAACGCTTACGTTTTCATGGCACATCTCCTAGTTGATGGAGCACCTGCATTCTGTGTAACACTTTTTTGGAAGCAATAACTCATTTAATGCTGAAGAAGTTTTGACTAGATGGAGATTTCGTGTTAAGAAAGCATGTCGGCAAGGAATTTCTTCTGATGGAGATAGTCGATGTTTAAAAGCTATGAAAATTATGGCAGAACTTCCTACAAATAACCAACCAAATAATTTGAACCGGCCCTACCTTAAGGTAAAGGAATCAAGCGCACTGTTATACTAATTTTTATAAATATATTTTTAGGATTTGCTATGGATAGTCCTGTTTTAGTACAAGGTACGGTACATATAGGTACAAAATTAAAAACACGCCTATTAAACTCGAATATTGTATTGAAGACGGGAAAGCTTGAAGTGTGTGAAGACCACCTTGCTGATATAATCAAAAACGTTCCCAAAGATAAACATTTTTTGTGTTCAAGCTTCTTGGATGGTAAGTAAATCATAAACACTTAAATACTGCAGAATTTTGTCTTTGAATTAATATTCCATCTCGAAGTTTGATTTGATCATAAATGTGCTAAAGTTATTATAACCTCGATAATAACTATTATGTGTTCGTTCCTCTCGGTGTTCCTCAACAGCAACTGTATTAACTCGTAAAATAAAATCAAGGAAATGTTTCTAATTGTTTTTTTGATAGATACTAAAATACTAGTAATAATTATTATTATAATTTTGCTCACGGTTTCAAAGTTTTCTAGAGAACGTCATGTGAGGGCGTTATAGCGATTTATTATTATCAGCTATACTTTCATAAAATGCAATTTAAAAAAATTGGTGGGCACTCTATGATACTTTTTTACATACTAGGCACCGATAAAATGAACTTTGATGCAATTGATAATATATCATCTGCTTGTGTCACCGATTTGCTATCAAAAAATGAAGAAACCAAAGCTACTGGCCAACTACTGTTAATAACAAGGTATATCCTTGATTCCTTTCTGAATAAATCAATAACGGTCAAAGAAAGGGTTTACTTAATTTGGTACGTAGTCTTTTTTCTACGCTTATGGAGAGCTGTCTCTTCCCAAAAACTGGATCACGCTCAACATTTATACGTGTGTGGAGTTGAATGCACATGGACTGATAATCATGATTGAACGTCATAGGAACAGGCCACATTTAATTTGTCCATGGTTATACAGAACCCAACCCTGTGAAAAGTTTTTTAGGCAAACTCGTTGTATGACGTCCACGCAATCGACAGTAGTGAACTTTGATATACTTGACCTTCGTCAAAGAAGAGATCGAATCCAAACGATCAGCTCGACCATCAGCGATGCAGGTAGGATCAATATTTGGTTATTATCTCGGTTATTATGTTCTAAAATACCATCTGGTCTCTGAAACATGATTGTCAATCTTTGATTTAAAACAATAAAAGATTTCTTAAGTTTGATATTTAAAAGTTTCATCTATTTATTTGTTTTAGGAGACAAGTTTATTTTCCCACGTGAAAAAAACACAAGACTCAGAACGCAACAAGTTGCAAACGGTGAAGAAAATGTACCGTCTACTGATGAATTATACGCTGTCATAGAAGAAGTAAAAGAAAAAGTTTGATGACTGTCGCAGCTTGGGCATGTCTCTCTTAGACAGTATAAAAACAGCGCCCTTTGAACAGGTTAGCATTCCAGAGATATCAAATATTTCGACATCAACTGAATACTAGACTGAAAATGAAAATGAGGAAAACCAAGAGAATTTTTATTTAATAGCAGACAATTCAAAAACAAATTCAGTGGAAGATCCCAATCTCGAAGACCGCGATGATATTGAAAAAGAAATGTGTATATTTGAAGAATTCGGTGACAGTGACTCAAGTATTCAAGATTTTAGCGGCCAAAAACAGACCACGGAACGATCTATGATTAATATTGTAAAGATCCAGCTTAACTTTACTAAAATTTATGTAATTAATTTTTTTTAATTGCCCTACAGTAATTAAGATAGGTACAGTTGTTTAAAATTAAAACCCATTACAAAAGATTGCGCGATATTGCTCCATAAATAATTAATTTCTATCCCCTCCGACGTAGATGTCAAAAAGCATAAAATGCTATTACGTCCGAGAACCCTTAGCCAATCACAGCCAGAGGACCCCTGCATAGAAGCCGGATCCACCCACTGTGAATCAATTATAAAAACCGCGGCGCTACCGGAAGAAAAAAACTTCCCGTGCTTCGCTTCGCGACTACTTTTCTGTTGCTTCGTTTCGCGACTATTTTTTTTGCTACTTGCTTCGCGATCACCTGCCGCTACTTGTTACTTCGCGACTCCGCTATCCTGATACGCTCGCGTCTTCAGCAGCCAGAACCGAGACCTAGATCGCGCGCCTGCCTTAGTTAGTGTCGTTGTATACGTCGCCGACCTGCCGATTACCGCATCCGTTTATCCTGAATCATCGTGCATTTCTAGTCGCGTTACTTTGCCGCCGTCACCAGTCAATTAGCTTTGTACAATCAAACTGCTGGTTGAGTTACGCTAGGGTTAACAGCAGGTAAGTTTTATTGCACCACGTTTCTAAAACATTACACCAGACACCTAGAGAAACGACGGGCTGCAGAGCCTGAAGTGATCTAACCGTTCCAGTACACACACTAGAAACAGACGACAGGCTGTAAAGACTGAAGTTACCTTCTGCAACCAGTACACACACTAGAAGTAGACGACAGGTTGTAAAGACTGAAGTTACCTTCTGCAACCAGTACACACACTAGAAGTAGACGACAGGCTGTAAAGACTGAAGTTGCCTTCGACACACATACACACAAACCAGGACGTTGCATCTTCGATTTACTCCAGCGTAAAGAAGGGTATTCGCTCAAATTCTAACGCTCCCCCAGGTAGAACCCTTAGTATAGCAGCTGACGGGCTTGGACCCAGAATCTTAGCAAGGGCTCTCCATTAACCAGATATTACACATACATTACACATACAATACACCGACCTGATCCTGAGGAGAATAGCAATACAAACAACCGACGCCTTGACCTAGAGGTAATCTCAATACCAGAAGCCGCATCCGTAAAGATCACCCGCGTGATCCTCCAGATATAAAGACGAACCCGTGGTGCGTCTATGTGATATATTACACTAAACGTACTCCTGCGTCTCGCAATCGCATTCAAATCACTTACTTGAAACACCTGCATTCCGTCGGAAACAATTCAATTTATTACGCGCAGTCCTAAAAGGTCGTGTAAACTCGACTCCGATTAATTCTTTTATAACAATTAATAAATGTTTAATAATTATTAACGTAAAGGATCGTGATAAACTCCGTCTTCCCTGTATTTGTTAGTTAGAGTAAGTTTCGCTAATACGAAAAGGATACGCGTTTAACAAAAATAGACGTTTTTCCTAATAATAAGGAATTAATACATCTATTTCCGGGCATAATTAAATGTTAGATATTCATTTCATTACTGTAAATACGTTCTCCATTAATTAGAAAATCCTGAGATTAGCTTGTTTAGTTAGGTTAAATAATTAAACGCGTACGTACAATTTGCATTTAATACATGCAAATGGTAACCTGTCCTGTATAAAGCATTCCCAGTACTGAGCTCATCCAGCCAGTGTGAAAGCCAAATCACGTATAAGAATAGTCATGCGCAACAAGGTTACTTTAAATTATTGATTTTCTCGTTGACCTGCTTAAAGACACCAACGCGTTCGTTGCCCCAGCTTATCAAAAATATATAGAATTTTACGTAGCGCCACCTGAACAAAACCTAGGCTACCGTGTACAGGGCAGGCCTGAGCAGTCGTAACAGACAAAATCAAATTGTCATTAGTAGGATTTTTGGGTCATAACACACCAACCATTGAACCACAATAAATTATATTTCCACAGAAACGGCTCAGGATCCAGTGAGAACCACTACCGTCCACGGGGGACCAGCCAAACGGGCGCTGCTAACCAGGACATCCCGAGGAACACCCTATCAGGTTTGTTTTGTTATGCTATTGTAATTTTTCGTTATATTAATGTTATTTCCTGCAGGTTAGGTTATCTTAGATTTATAAAACAATAGGTAGTATACGTTTAAAATAGTTTTGTTGTATTATTCAAAGAGCGCCACGATACGAACCACCCCCGTCTTGTTAAGACAAGACCAGATTTGAGCTAGACCGAGGTAAATTAAATTGAACCCTTTTAAATTTAATTATTGTAAAGGAAGAGGCGTTACAATACTAGGGCTAATGGGAAGGAGATGATCCTTAAAAAGTAGACGCTTCTCGAGGCATGGCTTCTACTTCAGGTGCCGCGAATAAAAGAAAAAGAGGACATTCTACAAAACGAAACAAAGAAACAAAAATGAAACAAAGACCACTACCGTCATTACCTGTGAGTCCGAAAGCAAACCCAATAATGATTCTTACTCAGAAAAAAGTGAGTCTGAGAATGAGTCCTTTGACGAAGATGATTTAGAAAATGGTGCTTTTGAAGCAACCGAGGAATCAATCACAAAAAGCAAGGTAGACTTGTTTACCGAAAAATATTATGCTGTTTGTAATCCTGCCTGATACATCGGCAGAATAACCAAAATTGACGGTGGCGCCTGTAGAATTAAATTTCTCAAATCAGTACTGGATGCATATGTTTGGCCAAAAGAAAATAACGAAGAGATAGGAACTGTAGATAATAAATTTATTTTTTATGGTCCAATATCATTATTGGGTAATGAGCCTTTTTATTTAAAGAGACATCAAAAGTTAGAAATAGAAAAACAATATAAAAAAGTTAAAAATGTGTTAAAAGATCATCTTTAAATTACTTCACGTTACACTTGCGGCTCACCTGTTACCTATTGCTTTAAAAGTATATTTTCTACGATCGCTCAAAAAATTAAAAATTAAAAATTTTTTCAACCACTTTTAGTGGTAGAAGTACGCCTTTCGTGCACTCGAGCTCAATACAGACGTACTTGTTCCACTGAAAATATGTAATGATGTAATTTTTGAACGATCGTAGAAAAAATATTATATGGAACTTGAGCAAAAAGTGTGTTTATGCATTCGTAACTTATACCTCATGTAATAAACGGGCACTTTTGCTCTTGTTGCAGAAATAACTATTTTTGTTTTAAACGCATTTTGTTGATTTTGACGTGGCTTACTTCAACCTGTATTTTTTAAAACAGGGTTTTTGACTCTGATACTTCATAATAAGGCCCAAAAATCGAGATTCCGTTTTAGGCATATTATGTGAAATCGGACATCATCTTATGATTTTTACAGTGTTTCCTTGCCACCTAATCTTATGTAGAACATAAAGACAAAATTTACATCGATTGGGGCTTGAACCTTGACGGCGCAGTTGGTTAGCGCGGTATTCTAGCAAGTTACAGGTCGTAGATTCAAATCCTACTCGAGGTAAACTTTTTATTTATGTATTTAATAAAATTAATAATAATTTTTAATTACCCATTAGAATGTAACAAATGTATTTACTTGAATAAAGGTGGGAGCATCTCTTTAATTTTAGTGATTATAAACTGCTAATTGAATTAGTAACAGAAAGGAGCTGTATATATATATATATATATATATATATATATATATATATATATATATATATATATAAAAGAAAAGTTACGAACATTACGGTGTTAAAAGTCATGAAATAGCGTTTTCCTACTTTATAATTTCTGATTATAGGTGATAAACATCATATTTTGGATAAATAGATATTGGGTTACAAAATTTCATCCAGTGTTACAGAACAGAAAAGGAAATATGAAAGCAAGCCAAGGAATGTAATATGCGAGAATTTTCTACTTTGTGCGACTATAAATTCCAGTTGTGTTTAATATGATTTAAAAATACAGCGAAAGGTAAAAGCAATATGTAAAAGGATTTAGATACAAAATTTCATTTATCAAAAACAACAAGTTTGAATAGTACGGTCAAAGCTGTATGTACTAATAATTTATTTAGTAATAAAAAGTAGACAAATCGATTTCATTGTAGAAAATTTTATATACTCATGTACGTGTATGAGAATTTTATAATTAAACTCCGAAAAGCAATTAGAAGTCAATACAATGATCCTATATGGGTTCATAGACCGCAAAATTCCTTTGAATTGAAAGTTTTTAGACAAGCCTTTGGCAATTCCTAAAGTCAACAGTTCATTAAATTTTTAGGTTTATGTGTTTTAGGTAGAAAAGGTTATTTTCTTTACTGTCAAGACTCTAATTTCTTTAAGTAGCCTTACTTTAATTTCTCTGGACTATATCATTACTAATGCCGGTCCGTCTGTAAATGTTAGTAAATAAAGTTAAATAGCTTACATAACGTCCCAGGCATTATTATCGTTGAAAATACATCGTGAAACTCATTAAGAGAAACGCATTAAATTATCAAAACTTTATTAATTATAAAAAGTGAATAGCTCCACAACACTGACATAATGGTGCTAGTAACGATAAAGTAAAACTACAAAACCATTGACCAGGAATTTGTAAGACCGAAATCTAAAAAGATACACGATCAGAAGGGGTTAGCGTAGCGTAATGCTTATAGAGGTGGTAGGCATGTATACTCCATGCCAGCCGGGGAGGTACCACCACCCTTATCATGGGCTCCTTAATATTGGGCCTCCGATTTTCTGAGCTCGGTAAGGGCTGCCGGTTACCTTTTCCTTCATCCTTAATCTATTCTCATCCTTATTCCTCCTTATCGCCCTTACTGTCTTCCTATCGGATTAAAAGCTCCAAATTAAAAAATAAGATGGCTGTGGTATCTAGAGTAATAAATGCCGGACGTAAAATCATGCCCCATTCGGATGTCCGAGAGGGAAGGGCCAAGCGACCTCGGTCATCGAAAGTATCAACTTTCTGATTCACTACTGCAACATCCGCGGTATCAGGTCCAATCTTAATGGTATTCACCAAGATCTTGAACAATTACAACCTGATATTTTGTTTCTATGTGAAACACAAGTCTCCTCTGAAAGGCCCGAGTAACCCAACTTGCAATTTCCTCAATACCACATTCAGTCTAACTTTCGATATAAAGGAGGCGTGTGTGCCTACATCAAGGACAGAATTGGTTGCAAGAGGGTTTCTTCCTTAGAAAATCAAAATTTTGACGTGATTTGGTTTAAACATTCTGGTCCTAATTTTGTGAAATTCTACTGTTGCATTTATAGGTCTCCTAATGACAGTAACTTTCAAGACTTGTTCGATTACCTTAGTATGAAAGTTGACTATCTCTTCTCTCAGTTTCCATCTTGCGATATCTCAATTGTAGGCGATTTCAATGTTCATAACTTTAATTGGCTTTAGTTTTCATCTACTACAAATCCTGCTGGTCATAGTGCAGAAACATTTCATGTGATCTCACACAAATGATTTCTGAACCCACAAGAATCTCTGATAACCCTAACCATACTACACATGTTCTAGATATCCTTCTTACATCAAACCCTCTTGTTTATAAAACTTCCGTTCTTTCGCCTTTAGGTCTTTCCGACCATTGTCTAATAGAAATCATTTCTAGTGTACCTAATTCCGCTGTTGTTCGCAAAACCGATAGAACCTTGTTATGTTTTAAGTCAGCTCGATGGAGTGATTTACGGAATTTCATTGCAACCTTTCCATGGCGTGAATATTGTTTTAAGTCGTTCTCTTCTTCGGACATCGCTCTTTCAGTATCTGAAGTCATCCTCATGTGAATAGAGTTATACATTCCCAAAAAACAGTACCGTATAGGTCATTCACGTTACCAACCCTGGTTCAATAAAGCTTGTGCTGATGCAATATCTTTAAAAAATAAGTATTACATTAAATGGAAATCTAATCAATCGGTCCACAGTCATGTAGAATACGTCGGTGCTAGAGATATTTGCAAAAGTGACATCACTAAAACTACAAAGTTGTTCCAACAACGAAAATGCAATGAATTAGCTACATCTCCTTTAAGCAGTCGTAAATTTTGGTCTTTAGCTAAAGCCATTAGTAAAAACTTTGGAACATCTTCATTTCCCCCCTTGACATCTATTGACGGATTGGTAGTTGCCGATTCTGAAGACAAAGCTAATGTTTTTGTGAATTTGTTTGCATCAAACTCGTGTCTCAATGATTCTGGAAAAGGTGTGCCCCTAGTCAACTCTTCTTCATACGCTATGAAACCAATTCATTTTCGGTACAAGCTCTTGGAATCGATCATCAGTAGGCTTGATCTCAATAAGGCGACTGGCCCAGACGGTATCCCAGTTATTGTCTTGAAGAAATGTTCCACCCAACTAGTACCAGTCCTATGTAAGCTCTAGACGATATCTATGTCTTCTGGGGAATTCCCTTCATCATGGAAGTTAGCAAATGTTCAACCTATTCCCAAAAAAAGGCGATAAGACTGATCCCTCAAATTACCGACCAATTGCTATCACTTCCATTTTGTCTAATATCATGGAAAAGGCAATCAATCAGCAACTGCTCACGTTCCTTGAAACTAACAAACTCCTTAGTGACCACTTACAAGGGTTTAGGCAATATCGTTCAACAGGTGGTCTTCTTTCATATGTGACCCGAGTTTGGAACAATACCGTAGAGCAGTCCGGTGAAACAGTTGTAGTCGATTTAGATATCTCAAAAGGCATTTGACCAAGTTTGGCATAAGTGTTTACTTGCCAAACTCACCTCGTTTGGGTTAAATGATACGCTCCTCAACTGTGTTTCTAGTTTCCTTGATAAAAGACAAATACGTGTCGTAGTTGATGGCTTTTTTTCAAAAGAAGTTAGCATTAACGCGGGCGTACCACAGGGATCCGTTATAGCGCTTACACTTTTTCTGCTGTACATAAATGACCTTATTTCTTCAACAACTAACCCCACCCATTGCTTTGCTGACGATAGCACTCTTCACTGTAGTTCATCTCCGTCTACTCATAGTGATAATCCACCTTCTATGTGAAATCAAGAAATTAAATCTGAAATGGCAAATTCAATCAACAAAGACATTCAACGTATTCTCGAATGGGAAAGCAATAATCTAGTTAAATTTAATGCTAACAAAACTCAGTGTTGCCTTGTGTCCGCCAAAAAAGATCGATCGTTTCCTGTTGTAAGTATGAATGGCTCAGTTCTTAAGTTTTCAGACTCTATTACTTTGTTGGGTATGACTGTATCTTCAAATCTCTCATGGGTTGACCATCTTCTGTCAGCTACCAAAACAGCTGCTCGTAAAATAGGCTTTCTGTACAGACCTAAGCAGTACTTTACCTTTCGACAACTCCTTCTGCTGTATAAGGTCCAAATTCCGCCTCATCTGGAATATAATTCTCACCTCTGGGTTAGTGCTGCCCAATACGCTCTCGATGTAGTTGATTGTATTCAACAGAGAGCGATTAGGCTTATAAATGGCCCGTCTTTAACTTCTCACATACAGTCGCTTGAGCATAGAAGGATGGTTTCAGTTCTTTCTTTGTATTATCGTTATTACAACGGCTATTGTGCTGCTGAATTATATTCTTTGATACCATCTAGGGGTTAGGTTGCGAGAAACACTCGGTTCGCTCATTCACATCATCAGTATGCAGTACAAATCTCCACTTATCGTACCAAACGGACGCAATCCACATTTTTCTTCACGGCTTCTAAACTCTGGAATGATCTCTCTAGTTCCTGTTTTCCTCTCACTTGTGGTATGAGAAAATTTAAGGTAACTGTTCATAGGCATCTATTGGCAATTCATTATCCCTCTATTTATCCTGCTAAGTGTTCCTGAGTGCTTTAGCACGATAGGCCAAATTTAGCCTGTTCAGATCCACAATCATAAAAAAAAATAAGTAAGATAAGCTGGTCGCCTATTACCTACAATGCATATAGGCGGCTTCGTAATAAAGTAGCTGAAGTTTGACTTCAAGCACCTTACACTTACCATAAAACAAAGCCTAAAATAATAGATAAATGTCTTTAGAGCACTACCACGATCTAAACTTACCTTGAAATCTTTTTTCCGAAACAGAAATTCAATGAAATGAGCTAATTTTGCCTCAAAATAAACACATAAACGTCAAATGATAAATTTTGAAAGTTCAATTAATATTAAAAATAAAGATACAAAACAGTCAAAGCTTAAAGGAAATTTTGAAATATACGTTACTAGAAAAATATAGAATGCACCCGGTATATTGATGTGCACAAATTGACAAAATGTTTTCTGTACAATTTTGAATTATCACTATTGGCTAAAACTACTCAATATCGTAAATCCACTTTTTTGAATATTAAAAAACAACAGCGCTAAAAAGTAATTCTATTCAATAGTTTATCTAACAAATGAATAAACTGTGTTTTACTTAAATACGCGTCCAATTGCAAATGGTTTCTAATCTCAATTTTGTCGTAATACTTAAAACACATTAAAAAAGTTTTCTTTCTTACAGAAGAAAAAGAAAAATATGTATTTCATTATTGAATTCAGCAAATGTGACTTACAAAGCAGTAGCATTATGCTTCTTAGTTACATAGATAAGTCGATCAAAAAGTAATAACGAACAGCTTCTCAATGTACAATCTTTTAAGTCCAGTCTCCTAAATATTAATTGAAGCTGAATTTAGTCTAATTTCACTGAGATCTAACAGTAACCCTCTACACACGATGTTCCCAATACTACAACTGCTCGTGAAATACACTACACTACAATATATATATATATATATATATATATATATATATATATATATATATATATATATATATATATTTGTAGGTTGTAAGGTTATTTAGATTCTCCGTGTAAGTGTAGTATATTGATAACGTATGTAACGTGTTTTGAAGTAGCTGTCGCTGAAGTGAGTTTGCATGAAAATAATTTTTTTGTGTATGCGTAATGTAAGTTGGTGTAATTGATACGTCAGTGGAATTTAGTGATGCATTGGTTATCGTGTGAAGGAATATTTGAATTCTGTAGAAGATTTTCGTTAAATTTTGGTGAGAAATAATATTTTGAGTAAATTTTGATTGATACGCACTGGTAAGACTACTGGTATTTGCTACCGTGTATAAAGGAATTTGGACTAAAGAAATGATTGTAGACGTATAAGTGAGTGGGTTTGTGATATATTGATATTTTATTAACGTGCAGCGAGGAATATGGATGCAAATTTTTGTTTGTAGAAACTTTGTAACGAGGTGCAATAATGGTAAATCGATGCATGTTCAACAATGAACTTAATAGAATATGGGAGAGTTCATTAGTTTGTGCGGAAATAGAATTCGTGCACATGCGATATTTGCGTAGAAAGTTGAGGGATAATCTGGTTAATCTACAGTGTGAATGTAATTGCAATTGATGATTTCTTCGGAAAGTTCTTAGTGAATTTACAAAGTAATTCAAGACGTCTACGTTTATTTCGCATCGTTAGCGTCCTCTGCCACGTTGGAACCTTGGACGCAGAAAAGAAGCGCACTGTTGGGATAGGTGAATTTTGATCTTAGCACGAATTTATTGTGACGTATTGGCAATATTGCGAGCAGAAGGTATATAAGCGAGTGTCAAATTTGAGAAGTTAGTTAGTTAGTTAGTTAGTTGGTTAGAGATTTTAGATAGCTCGAGCAGAGCTTGAGTGAGGGTCGCGCGCGCGTTATAACTATTAGAATAGTTAGTGTGAGAGCTTATTTGTGAAAATTATAGTTTAGCAGAGCATGTGCAGCAACTGCATTAACCCATAAGGTGATAAGTAGTATAGACATTTATAAATAAATAATTTAATATATTGTGAGTTGAAAGAAACATTAGTGACTTTCTTCAAGAAATAAAAAAGTGCTTAGACAGGTTAGAAGTTAACACAGAAAATATGTTGTTATTAATGTTTAATTGTGGGACGCATGACCTAATATTATTATAAAGTGAGCCGAAGGTAACCATTTAAGTGACTGAAACAAAAGTTTGTAAAATTGACATCGAATGTGTACAATCGCTAGCAAAACCAAATTGATTGTCTAAAAGCAAATAACAACTTTAATGCGTATATGGAAGTAACCATTTATCATTCTGGTAAACGTTTTGAAGGGCAAACATCACAACATAAGGTGATGTGGTAGGCTAAAGAGCCCCTGCACCAGTTACACGAATAAACATACCATATATACTGCATTAGTGAGTAGTACATCCGAGTGCGTAGAGCGAATATGGCTAGCTCTTGTGTTTTGTGAATAGTGCACCTAAGAATTTAAAAAGGATTACCGAACGATTATTAAATGAATTAATGAAATACGCAAGACCTAGATTTAGATTTTATTGAGCCAAGACAAATACGATTATCTTTTAAGTACATTTTTTTTTGTTGCATTAATTAAGATTCATTCAAAGATTTCATTAATGTAGGACTGTTATTTTTTTGTAAATACATTAGATGTACTTGAATAGTGGAATGTTGTTATTGTGGTTACATAACTGGGGAAATCCAGAAAATAGTTACTTTATATTAATGAAGACTATACGTGCTTTATACTATTCAGTTTTAAGCAAGACGTCTAAAGTGCATGTGATGTGGGTGTAAGCAGCTGTTTACCCTGTCAAGGATTTCTTCCAATACGATTATCGACAACAATCCTAGTAACTGCCCGTTTTCTGTTTTAACCCTTACACATTATTTTATATACCTTATTTAATTGCTAGAGGCCTGATTTCAGGTTTGGTTATATGTGTTGTTGTACAGGAATTTTTACTGATTTAACACGTATTTTTTAGCACTGTATGCAAAACTCGACAACAGTGTATACGTTAATTTGAGCGATATTATTGTTATTATGGTTGTCCAATGATAATGATGAGCGTGGGTGAAATAAAATAGAGTCCTATAGTTGCCTTAGGAAATAAAATCGGTGTTAGTTTCAAAACGCTTGTGTAATTTCAAAATTGTAGATGAAAGTCTGGGGCCTCTTTTGCCAGAAGTATTTCCGTTAAGACAATCCTTGTATGCAAAATAATACAGTGGCTGATTTAGAATATGGTTATACATCTGTTATATAGGTATTTTTACTAGTTTAACTGTAAAACGTGTTTGAGTAATGTATGAAAAAACCGGCAATAGTGTTCCCAGCTAATTTGATGTTCGTATATTAACAGTAATGCCGAAGGTTATCTCATGTATTTTTGAATTATGGTTGATTTTAGCAAAATGTAAGTTAGGCAAAACCAGTATTTTTGAATTGTAAGCTAATTTTTGCAAGCTGTAAGTTATGACTTGCTGATGATCGAAGCACCACGCCGGTGCCCTCACGTTTAGTGAGAGTACCAGCTCTGAGTGTCAGTTAGCCTTATCTACAAAGTAAGTGGTTGCTCAGAGGAACTGGGTATGTACAGTGGGAGAATCGTTATCTACAGGTTATGAAGAATTGCTCTGCTTCTTGTTTGATTTGATTGCGGTTGATTGATTTGACTGATTTGTTTAATTGCTTTGATTGATTGTGGTTGATCTGGTCGTTTGATTTGATTTGATCGCGAGTGATTTGTTTAAGATTGATTTGCTTAATTGATTTGTTTGATTTAATCGAGGTTGATTGATTTGGTTTGATATGCTTCGGCTGATTTTATTGGCTGATCGATTGCTTTTATTAATTTCTGGCTTTTGACAAGGGGCGATTTCAAATCTCCCGGCAAAACAAAATGGCTGTCAAAATCTAATTAAGCCTCATAATTATAAGCTGATTAATAACGACTTAGGACGTTCAAGCTTGCTTATACATCTAAGGTCTTTTTGACAGAGGTGTTTCCGCTAAGGCAGATCTTGTATGTAAAATATTTTAATTATCATTTTTCCATTTCCAATAACGCCAATCCGTATTACAGAAAACACTTATGGGTTTTAAATTTCAAAATCGTATTACTTATAAGACATGATTAAAACCCTTTATCATTTTTATTTATAAATTTAATTGTGACTCATAATTAAAACCATAATAAGTTGTACGGGGTCGGTCCGTATATTTAGACAACGTCTCCTATCTCTACTACAATACAAAAGTTGTTGGGATTTATCTAAATCGCCAGAAAAGTCTACCAAACATTATACAGGGTGTCCCAGAAAAACATGGCAGACCAAACCTATGGTTTTTCAAATGGAACACCCTGCATTTTTTTAGAACTGAATAGAACGCATTTTTCTGATTTCAATATATATATATATATATATATATATATATATATATATATATATATATATATATATATATATATATATATATATATAGTTGACATTTGGTTCAGCCGTTTTCGCGCAATTCGCGTTTAAAAGTTAGAATTTTGAAGCTTTTCCAAGACGCTGTTACCATGAATTCAAAAAAAAAAAAAAAAATGACGGAATTATTGCATTAGCTGTCACATTTTGTTCATGTCATTCGTAAAATGGATTATACAGAAGAAGAAAAGTTAGAAATAATTCGTCTATTTTACAGAAACAATAATAATGCCGTACAGGCGCAAGCAGAATATCGGCGCCTTCATCCCTTGATGCCAATTGCTGTCAGGTCTACTTTTTATTTTACAGAACGGGCTATTAGGGAACTCAAAACTTGCAAAGAAAAAAGCGCATTGTTGTGGCCAGGATGAAGAACTATCGACTTTATTGTATTTTGAAGGTCGGAAAGGCATTTTCTAATATTTTGTTTATAAGTTAGTATGTTATAATATTTGTAGAAAATCCACATTTATCTGCGGCAGATGCTAGTAAATACTTTGGGAAATCAACCAAAAAAAATAAGAACAGTTTTACACAAATATGGATACCACCCTTATAAAATGTTGCCCGTCCAAAAATTAACAGATAATCAGAAAATTAAAAGAGTAGGTTACTGTAATGATGTGTTACTTAGGAAACAAGTTGACAATGATTTTTATAATAAGATATTGTGGACTGATGAGGCTACGTTCACCACCGCAGGAATTTATATCCGCAAGAACACTCTTATGTGGGCAGCCTTGAACCCTCGCGCATATGTTGAAATAAAGACGCAGGGCCGTAGGTCACTGAATGTTTGGTGTGGAATTCTTAGGAAGCGGGTGATTAGAGCAATCATGTTTGAGGGCTCGTTGACAGGGAATAGATATCTAGAATTTCTAAACAATGAAATTGAGGTATTGTTAGAAAGAGTCCCTCTTAGGGAATACATTAACATTACATGGCATCAGGATGGAGCACCGACACATAACGTTTTCCAAGTAAGAGATTTCTTAACTGGTCATTATAACTAGTGGATTGGAGCACATGGACTATAAACTGTCCACCAAATAGTCCAGATCTAACTCCTTTGGATAACTTTCTGTGGGGTTATGTAAAAAACGAAGTTTATAAAGAGAGAACCGATAATTTGGAGGAATTAAGAGACAACAATTAACGATTTAAATCAACATCCTGAATTTATCGTCAATGCTTTATTAAATTTAAATGAGATTTACAGGAAGTGTGTTCAAAATAACGGCGGGCATGTTCAGCATGCATATATAAAAAAAATTATAATTTTTCGTTTTGGTTTGCTTTGTTTAAAATGCAACTGATTCACTATTTCAAAGAAAAATAATATATTAAAAATAGTACTGTATTATTATTTTTATTATTAATATTATCGTTATTATTTTCAATAAGTTTAGAAATAATAATTAATTCATTTTCTAACGATAATTGATGGACGGGTAATCTATTTTCATGGTAACTGCGGCTTGGAAAAACTTCAAAATTATAATTTTTTAATGCGAATTGTGCGGAAACGGCTGAACCAAATGTCAAATACATATATATATATATATATATATATATATATATATATATATATATATATATATATATATAATATACAGCGTGTTCAGCGAGGACAGTGCAATATTTCGAGAGCGGATAAAGATTTTTAAATTATGAAAATATTTTTGTGAATATCTTCCAAGGGCGCACATTTGTTGGCACAAAGATTTGAATCAACGCCCATCACCGCCAGGTGGCGCTATCTCACTTCAATTTTTTAAATGCAATGCCCTATTTTTTATTTCATGTTTGGATTCTATGACATATTTGTGATGACTTTTATTAAGACTCCTACCAACCTATCTTTTGTAGTTTCTGAGAAAAAAAATAATTTTTGTAACTTTATTAATTGAAAGCATACAGATTAAATTAATGTTCAAATGTTTCTCCATCATTTTCTACACACGTTTGATAACGCCTAATTAATGTAACACTAGTTGCCGCTCTTAAAGTTTCTCGTGGTATGTTTGCACAAGCAATTATAATTTTCTTTTGTAACTCCTCTACATCTCTAGAAGGTGTTTCATACACTACACTCTTTAAATGTCCCCAAAGAAAGCACTCTAAGGGACTAAGGTCAGGAGAACGAGCTGGCCACATAATGGGACCATTTGTACCTATCCATCGTTGCAGCCCTTGCATTTTTTCTACATTCACCATAAATTATTACCATATCAAAATATTCTTCGTTAGAAAACGTAAACATAATTATGGAATTTGAAGATGCACAGACGATTTTCAAAACTGAAACTGTAAACTGACAGAAACTTGACAGACACTTCATTACGCGTTTGTTTTCATGGCATGATAAATGTTTCACATGATTCTTAATCAACGACTGTGATAAGTTGGTCCCCCTTACAATTTAGTGTACAGCGTATCGCATTATTTCGGCGTTATTTGCATTATTTTTGTGGAAGAACAATCTTTTATCTTTCATTTGGTATAAAATTTGCTATTTTGTCTGTATCACTCAAATGTTATGAGCACTTCCTGAAATTACGTTTTTGTGCTAAAATTCCACGGATTATTTTTTTCTCAGAAACTACAAAAGATAGGTTGGTAGGAGTCTTAATAAAAGTCATCACAAATATGTCATAGAATCCAAAAATGAAATAAAAAATAGGACATTGCGTTTAAAAAATTGAAGTGAGATAGCGCCACCTGGCGGTGATGGGCGTTGATTCAAATCTTTGTGCCAACAAATGTGCGCCCTTGGAAGATATTTACAAAAATATTTTCATAATTTAAAAATCTTCATCCGCTCTCGAGATATTGCACTGTCCCATTCCTCGCTGAACACGCTGTATATATGTACAGGGTGTCCCAACGATAGAGTAAAGTAAGTTTATGCTTAACTAGAATTATTTGTGTAAATATTGTATGGACCATGGGGTAGAGGTAAGAAGTGTGCATTTATTGAAAATATTGGAAGTTATACAGGGTGTGCCAGAAAAGCAGGACGTGAAAAAGTATGATTTTTTAAATAGAACACCCCGTATTTGATTTTAGTTTTTAATTCTACGTGTCCATACAAACATATTTTGTCATACAAAAGATTGGCTGAAAGTTTTTAGTTCTTGAGATATTCGCGTTTAAAGATTATTATGGTCATTTTCGTGGGGTTGATGAATGGGCAATTGTTCCTTTATTTCACAATAAAAAAAATTGATATCTCGTGTGAAAAATGAGTGATATTATACTAACGTTTAGACCGAGTAGTATTTCTAATTTTCTCAACAGGGTGTTTGTTATAACCATTCAAATTTGAAAATTCTCAAATTAAAAAATCAGTTTTTTAATTGCACACCCTATATATTTTTATTTCATTTTATTCGGGATTAAAAAATCTATCATTTTTGTCAAATATATCCTATATCTATCTTTGATGGTTTTCGAGGAATTTCGATTTTTCTCACTAGCTACGTTACATACGATACTATAACATTATTGTGGATCGTGGTAGCCATGGAAAACAATTGCGACGAAATAAAACAAACCACCTAAGCGAGAATATTAACAGTTTTTATTAATGAGAAACAGTAATTCAACAATTATTCAACATTGCGTCTTAGTAAATGCTCAAATAGACGGCCTTCTTGCTGAATACACATATTGACATTTGGAGGTATCACATATCGTCGCTAATGTTCTTGAACTCACTTGGGGATTTTCTTGAATATTTAATAATATTTCAAGTTCTTTTTCTTCATTAGCTGCCCTTTTATTAACAACTTTACGTTTGAATTATTTAACACTACCGCTAGAATCAAATTTAACCATCAAATTTTCCAAGCCAACAGTAGTAGGTATTCGACGTTCAGGATATTTCATTTTGTTGTGCCAATAAAGGGTTTTTTTTCAGCCTCGCCCAACACGTATATCATATCAATTAATTCATTTGTCGAATAATCCATAATTGATACAAGAATTGATAACAAGTTAAATGCGAAAACGACAAATTTAATATGTGTTTATTTTGACAAGTAGGAAACCTTTGTATCTTAGTAACGCAATTATTATTTTCCATGGCTACCAAGATCCATGCAATGCAATGTTATCGAAAATAAAGTAGCTAGTGTGAAAAATCGAAATTCCTCGAAAACTATCAAAGATAGATATAGGATATATTTGACAAAATGATAGATTTTTAATCCCGAATAAAATGAAATAAAATATATAGGTGTGCAATTAAAAAACTGATTTTTTAATTTGAGAATTTTCAAATTTGAATGGTTATAACAAACACCCTGTTGAGAAAATTAGAAATACTGCTCGGTCTAAACGTTAGTATAATATCACTCATTGTTCACACGAAATATCAATTTTTTTTATTGTGAAATAACGGAATTCATCAACCCCACGAAAATGACCATAATAATCTTTAAACGCGAATATCTCAAGAACTAAAAACTTTCAGCCAATCTTTTGTATGACAAAACATGTTTGTATGGACACGTAGAATTAAAACTAAAATCAAATACGGGTGTTCTATTTAAAAAAATCATACTTTTTCACGTCCTGCTTTTCTGGCACACCCTGTATAACTTCCAATATTTTCAAAAAATGCACACTTCTTACCTCTACCCCATGGTCCATACAATATTTACACAAATAATTCTAGTTAAGCATAAACTTACTTTACTCTATCGTTGGGACACCCTGTATATATACGGGGTGTCCAGAAACTCTACGGGCAAACTTTGCGTAGTGATTCTAGACCCAAAAATAAGAAAAAAAGTTCATTAAACCCAGGTCCGGAAACGCTTCGTTTAGGACCTACAGGGTGTGAAAAAATTTTATTTTCCTCGGTTGATTTGAGAGGCATCGACCAAGTATACCTTTTTTGCTTACAACTGAAAAGGGAACAAACTAATTCAAACAGAACGTCAATATACCGGGTAGTAAAAAGTTAAGGCCAATTAACTTTTAGCATACCACTGTAGATGCCTGCGATACCTTCAGAAATAATTTGGGAATATGTTCAGGGATTAGCCGTTCATTATCAAAACGAGTGAGATTATATATCAAAACAAATGGTCATCATGTTGAAAACCTTTTGTAACATTTATTTTTTTAGTTTTATTATTTATTTCTTCATTTTCGTTCTTAAATTCAAAGTTAAAGTAAAAATGCAAACATACGTTGCTTTTATTTTTAATTCCAATTAGCTAAGGATTATAGGGAACTAAATTGAACTGTTTATCAACCAATATCTCGAAAACGGTTGATCTGAGAGGCATCGACCAAGTATACCTTTTTTGTTTAGACTGAAAAGGGAACAAACTAATTCAAACGGAACGTCAATATACCGGCTGGTAAAAAAGTTAAGGCCAATTAACTTTTAGCATACCACTGTAGATGGCGCCCTCTGCAGGCAGTATCAAAATCAATAAAATATTTAAGTTTCTCGACCACAAAAACACCCGTGCTCCAAATTTCAAGACCATATTCAAATTAGTTCGCAAAATATCGCCATAAAACAGAGTAAAATAAAATGTTTTCACACCCTGTAGGTCATAAACGAAGCATTTCCGAACTTTTTTTTTTATTTTTGGGTCTAGAATCACTACGCAAAGTTTGTCCGTAGAGTTTCTGGACACCCGTATATGTATATATATATATATATATATATATATATATATATATATATATATATATATATATATAGTAGACCCTTTTTGAGTGCCCTCTTGTCTTTGGAGCCCCAAAACTATGTACGAATATTACAATTTCTTAGAAGTCCTTTAGCTCCTTTAGAAAGATTATTAAATTTAGAAACGTTTTTATCTCTTGCAATTCTCTCGTAAAATACGTCGTATGCGAGAAAAATTGCAAAATGTGATCGAATGCATATCGACATTTCATGAAATTTGAGATTTATTTAATGCAAAAATAATGATAAAGCAACTAAAACAAAACAACAAAATACGGTTAGTTTCCTAAAATGTGTTCAAAATGTGAACCGTCTTGTTCATCACAAGCCCGCAGACATTTTACAATATCCTGACGTATTTTTACATAATAGTAGGGAATCTGCCTAATTTCTTCAGCCGACGCAAGGATTCTTTCTTGTAATTGTTCACGAGTTCTAATTGGTACGGCATAAACGCGATTCTTCATGGCCCCCCGGAAAGAAAAGCCCATAGCGGTTAAATCTGGGGAACGTGGGGGCCATTCTACATTAGGGGAATTGTAACCGATCCAACGTCCTGGATAATTTTGATTCAGACATTCGGTTACGAATCGCCCCCGGTGTAGTTGGGCACCATCGTGCATAAACTACAAATTACGTCTAATTTCGAGGGCAACATCCTCCATAAGAATTGGTACTTCATGTTCCAAAAGATTCAGGTAAGTTTCGGCATTTAACCGAGGGGACAAGAAATGTGTGCCGATAATGTAATCTCCGACGATTCCAGCCCAGCAATTAATTGAAAACTTTTCTTGTGAATGAGTCTGCCTTATGACGTGTTGATTTGCCAAGGCCCAGTAATGAAGGTTCTGGAGATTTACTATGCCATCTTTTGTAAAGCACGCCTCATCGGTAATAAAAAATCGGTTCAAAAATTCCGGATTTCGGCCCATAAGCAAAAATTTTTCCGTCGGGGAAAATCTACTTGAACTTTTTGAAAATGAAAAGGCTTCAGTAACTGTCGTTTGATAAAACTGTGGATTCTTGTTCTGGGAAATCCAAGTTGCAGTGTTGCGCGTCTTATGCTTATTTCGGGGTTTTCTTCAAATAAATCTAAGATAGTTTGTTCCTGTTGGTGTGTTAACATACGACGTTTTTCTGCATTGACTTTTCTTGCATTTACAGAACCCTTTTCCATAAGTTGCCGGTGCACACGCGTAAACGTCGAATGATACGGGAGTACTCGTTGGGGAAATCGGTCAGCGTACAGTCTGCGTGCGAGATTTCCACGGGCCTCTCCGTAAATCAGGTGCATTTGGACTTTTTCTTGTACGGAAAATCACTCCATTTTTCTTATTAAACACAGCACAATAATAATCTGACAATTGTTAAAAACTAACTAATAATCTGACAGCTATTACGATTAACAAGTTGAATTTCATGCGATGTCGAATACATTTTAGGAAACTAAACTTGTTGTTTTGTTTTAGTTGTTTTGTCATTATTTTTGCATTAAATAAATCTCAAATTTCTTTATTGATTACTAGGCACATACGATTTCATGCAAATGTCGATATGCATTAGATCACATTGTGCAATTTTCCTCGCATACACACAAAAAAATTGCAAGAGATAAAAACGTTTCTAAATTTAACAATCTTTCTAAAAGAATCATAATATTGGGACAAAGTTTTGGGGCTTCAAAGACAAGAGGGCACTCAAAAAAAGTATCTTAACGGATTCTCATCCCGAAAAGCATCACCCCATCAGATTATATATGTCGCGAGACCCCTGTGTACCAAATTTCGTAATTTTCCTATAAGAGGCTTCTGACTTATTAAATAAAAACTATTCTTGGGTGCGAATTTCAGGAGGCTGTAACTCCGAAAGAGGGGGTAATTTGGGAAAATAAAACATACGGGTCTCCTAATTTTGTTTTGAGAATCTGTGGAATTATTATGTTACTTAAATATAAATATGCTAGGGACTAACTCATTTATCTCTTCGGGCATAGAGTTCAAATTGCTTTTAAACTTATTGTTGGCAAATAAAAACAATAATAACTTTTAACCTTTTAAATCTTTTAAATTAATATATATTGTATTAAAATGTAAACGTGACATTACAGAAAATTTTATTTCACACATGGAAATGTTTACGTCAAATAAATTGTAATTTATAATTAGTGGTTTCTGTGTGAAACAGATTTTATTGGAATCTGCACAATAACGCATGCGTTGCGTCCTAACTGACTTAATTAAATGCAGCCTGTCAAAAGTTTCAATAAATGATCTAAAATGTGTAAGTACAATTATGTTTTCGTTAAAAATAAAATTATTATGTTGATAATTACACCGGTTCATTTACTTTACAGATATTGATAACATGTCGTACAAACATTTATACATAATCAACAAAAACAAAAATACAATGCAAATGGGTTATGATAGTAAAATTTCACTCACGTGTGTTGCTGCACTTTCCAAATAATGTTTTCATTAAGCTTGTTCTATATTAAAATATTGGACGTAGACTTCTTCCCATGTATCGATGATACTGCCTTACTGTACACAATGGTGCTGCTTAATTTTCCATAATTCCTCGTGGTAAATATGATGTAACATAATATTGCTCATATATTTTTAGATAAGCACTTTATTTTAAATTGTATTTTTAAATGTTGGTTTAAATATTTACTAAATTTTTCGTATTTAAATTTATATTTTATTTTCATATAATTTTTTAATTACTTGCACTTTTATTTTAGATGCTGTTATGGAATTTAGTTTGCTTAATACTCTGGGTCACTTTCAATAAAAATAAACATCAAATCCAAAATAATTGAATGATTTTATTAACATAAAAAAAATGCACATCATCCGATGTTTGAACACGAATTCAAATTGAAACAATTATAATATTATCGACACTTATAATCGGTAACCTAATTTTTAAATTTTGTTATGGGCTAAAACAATTGTTTCTGAGATCTCGACTATACGTTGGTCGCATTTCAAAACCGATAATGTAAACGAAACTTGTAACTTATATGTTAACACCAACACAATTAATACTATGACTTGTTAGTCACACAAAAATTTGAAAAGCAAGAGCAAAAAGCAAAAGGCAAGAGAGTGAGAAATCAGGAGCAATTCCTTTTATACATTTCTTTTGGATACCAAATTTTCAACTTTTTTTCTACATTACACACAAAAGATCCTAGCATCTGATTGGTCTAAACAAAATTGATAAATTAACTAAAATACAAATTACGCTATAATTTTTTTTAAAACAAGTCGGATTTACTTTTAGAATACAGATTTGGAATCAGGGTAACTTTCCGCATAAAAAGACACCTCACAAGTCCTATTTCGCTTTGAAGCTTTACATTTTGATAACTTAAAATCTAAATTTACTTATATCAAACAAAATCTATATTTTACACCTAAACTAATTACATATTCAGAATTTACATAAAAAACTATGTCAGAATACATTTATTTCAAACCATTTTACTTAATTTTAACAGAATTTCCATTTTCATATTTTAAATTTAGGTAGTTAACCCAAATTTTTTAGTTTTATGTTCAGATTACAAGTATATTTTTGAATTCTTTATGAAAATGAGGTAAACTTACTATTATGTGCTTTTATAACTTATTCTAAACTTAACTTATCCTATAAAAACTATAAATTTGCAAAATTCTTAAATGTAGTACTTAACCGAACTTAATATAATTTTACTTGTAACTTGCGTTACATAGTCCGTAATTTTGTCATATCACAATTCCATATTGTTAACATATTTACGTAAATTTTGTACACAAAATGTAATTTTATATTAAATATCACATTGTACAGATGTTGTTCATGTTCTTATCAATGTTTCTAAATCACTACACTTTTCATACACTTTGTCTGTGAACTACTAATATACAGTGTTCGTACCATAACCCTTTTTTTATAGTTTATATAGTTTATGCATTGTACCTATATATCTATACATGTTCTACATATTAGAATTATCCTACTTCATGTGATTAATATCTGTAAACTATTTAAAATGCTTAAATAAATTGATTAAACTGTAAAATTACTGAAATATGTTCACTGAAACTAATCGTACCCACAAATATCAATCGTTTTGAACTTTCTCACATGCTACTCGTATAGCTCATTGCTTTTATGAATAAAACAACCTTGTGCAAACCCAACAAAGCCTGTTTTGTTATATCAAAATCATATTTTCGCTCTCGTATACTAATTTTCTTATTAAAACGAACTGTATACATTCTCAAACTATTTAAATTTGCACACTATAAAGAATATAAGCTCGATAACTCTAACCCCCTATTATGATTATTTCTAACCATCTAAATATATATATATATATATATATATATATATATATACTGAAATGAGAAAAATGTGGTCTATTCATTTCTTTAAAAAAAACAGGCTGTTCCATTTGAAAAAACATAAGTTTGGACTACCACGTTTTTATGGGACACCCTGTATAATGTTTGGTAGACTTTTCTGGCGAGTTAGATAAATTCCTACAACCTTTGTGCTTAAAGTTTTTCTCTATCTATTATAGTAGAGATAGGAGACGCTGTCTAAATATACGGACCGACCCTGTACGTAACAGTGGACTAATCCCCGAAAGCTGGTGTAGACGCCCTACACCTATCTGGTAAGTTAGAATTTGGGCCTCTTATTTCAAATTTCCCCCATAACCAACTATATCTCACTATGGCCGACAAGCCCCGACCCGTAACCAATCAGAGTCCATGCACCAATCATAAACTTGAGGGCGTAGCCTATCCCCAGGCCCTCCAATCAGGATAATGCATGCGCGCGCATTTGCCTACCCTCCAGGGACTGAGGCCTTAATTAGGGGTGAGAATGTCACGTGGCCATCCCTACACTCGTCCCCGCACCCCTAAACCTTGGGTTAACTGACTTCAGCGTGGACAAAATTCAGCAGACCAGCAGTTAGACATTCAAAAATTATTTATCTTGAAAAAAGTTAGTTAAGCTACAGTTTTCTTTATTTTTGGATGACACATTTTAATAAATAAGTAGCTTTGTAAAACGTATATGAAAAATTATAGAAGTAAGTACCACTTAACTTTATCGAGGTCCCTAATAGCAATTATTGATGGTGCACTAGACATCGTAAATGGTATGAAATAATCCATTTACGTATTGCGAATGGTTGAACATGTCTTAATTAAATCTGCGACTTTCAGCCCGTTTTTGTAACAACTCATACCCGTAAATGCGAATTACAATACACAGTCATAAATCAAACACTTTCGTAATTCATTCAACTTTATTTCATTTTTCATTTTCATTTTATGTACACGCTGCCGTTAAATACTTAACAAAAAAATGTAAAGTATTTAAAGTGTCCACTACAATACTTTTAATACGTTCATTTCTTCACTGTTAAATGTTACATTCTATACTTTATGTAAGTGATTAATTCACAAAAATAAAAATGCATCTGAAGTAATGATAAATTTTCGTACATTTGGTAAACCCTTTTCAAAATGAAAGTGTCAGCATTGACCTTTAGAATGTAATTTAGGTATCTTTTTATACTTTAATCTAATACCTTAAGTTAAATTACCAACATAATTCTATTTAGGAGTAATTCTGTAAATTACTAAGGATTGAACTAAATTTCAAACTAATTTAGTTGTTAATGGAAAAATGTAATTACTGTTCGTGTTAATTGTATTTAACTCGCTTAAATAAAGTATGAATAACGCTTTTTAAAATTGGGCTAGCTCACTAGCTAGCAAACCCAGAAATAAAATAAAAAAAAATAATGGTTCGTTATCCAAAAGCTTTTTCTAAGGCTGAGGTTGTAATGATCTGGTGAATTTCGTTTGTTCAGCTGTGCCTGTTTTTACATGTTTGTTATTATTTACGTTAAAAATACGCTTCTTGTGTTTAATTTTGAGTATATTGCGTATGTATGTTAAACAAATAGGTCTTCCCTGCATCTTAGGCACAAGTGGTTGCCAATTATGAGCTGCATATGACAACTACTGAGTTTTACGAGGGTGGGGACTGAACTGGTAAGTTACGGATGTGTGTAATGGATTGTCACGTATGGTTAAATTTTTTCGAGCTCCAACAGGGGGATCACACTTATTGGAAGAGACACAATGCCGGTTAAATTAGGTCAAAGTTGCGCATTTTGGTGCTCAATAGCATATCTTTACGAAATTTCGGATGTTTTCAGAGGTCGCCGAGATGTTTAAAGAAACCGAAATTTTCATTTTTCGATTTTCTTTTTTATACCAAAAACTACAAAAGGTGGACGATTTATACTGAAATATTATTAAGGCACTTTTTTATGAAAAATCCAAATATGTTATCGAAAATTTCAACGTAGGGTGAACACCCCAGTAATGGACACTGCGCTAGTAATGGACACATTTGACACTAAATTAAACAAAATTTTAAAAATACCGCCAGCATTTTCGTTTGCCAAATGTGATTATTCTGATGGACTATGACAACATACGGAAGTGACTAACTTCATTATGGTTTTGATATTTGACAGATTTCAGTATGGACGTTGTGAAAACAGGTGTTTGAAGTATTGGCAGACTTGTGAACATTTAATTTATACAGTTGCAAATTTTCTATAATAAATTTGGTATTAATATAATTTTTTTATCTAATATATTCAAAGGTAAGTACAGCATGTTGTCATATTTCAATTTTAACATAAATTTAATCCCGCTGTGTTTCTCAATAATAGCCACGCATAGCTTTCTTTACTGATCCTAATAAAATTAATAATGGACACATCAATGTCCATTACTGAACCTAATAAACTTGACAATGGACACTTCTAGTTTAACTCAAAGTCAGGCTAAGGATATTTCAAAAACAGTAACATGTACGTTTATTAAAGCATGTTATTTGTGTTTTAGGTGCCTTCATCAAAGAAAAAGTTTTGGCCAAAAAAAAAAACGCTAAAGCGATCATTCTTTATATATAAGGAAACTGAAATGCAAAATACTGTAATTGCTGTACAGGGAGGCATGAGTAAAAAGAAGCTAATCTTCTTACATAATGTACCACGTAGCACATTGATTAGGAAGATGTCAGGACAAGTACAGTTACGCAGAAAAATGGGACCATCCACAGAATTGTCGGAAGAAGAGAAAAACATACTGGTTCAATGGATTCTTCATGTGGCAAGGAAAGGATTTCCCCTCCATAAAAATAATTTATTATTGTTGGTACAAAAGTTTTTGAAGGACACTAATAGCGAAACATGTGTTCTGAAAGGTAATGCTACCCCTGGAAGTTTTGGTTTGCAGGCTTTCTGAAATGACACCCGTCCATTAAACAAAAAAGTGCAGATGTAAAGCCATGGCAGCTGTAACGAAAGATCAGATACATGAATGGTTTGATGAAACAAGTAATTACTTCGATGGATATAACTTAACCGAGGTATTGCAAGACCCTAACCGTTTATTCAATGGCAACGAATCTGGATTTATACTGTTTCCTAAAAGCTATAAGGTCTTGGGCCCTACTAAAACAGTGGAAGATTCTTACGAACGCGTTGTATCAGAAAAAGAAGAAATTGCAGTATTAACAACATTCTGAGCAGATGGAAAAAAACTGTTCCACCAATGCTTATATTTCCACCAATGCTTATATTTCCCTACAAGAAAGTGCCAAAGCAAACAGTACATGGCGTTCCAGAAAACTGGGTGGTCGGGAGTTTAGATTCGGGCTGGATAAATTCAGAAGAATTCTATGAATATATAGGAAATCATTTCCTGCCATACTTGGTATCGAAAAATATTAAGAAACATGTTGTACGTTTTGTCGATGGACATCGTTCACACTTAACACAGCATGTTAGTGAATTATGCGACAATGATGGCATAATTTTAGTATTCCTTCTTGTGCACACTACCCATATTATGCAACCAGCCGATGTAGCCAACTTTAAACCGCTTAAATGCGGTAAGAAAATAGAAATATAAACATTTTCCTAAAGATGTTACTCATACATTTGGTGCAATATTGATTTGGTGCAATATTGATTGTATTTGATGAATATTCAAAGGAATCGACAATAAGGGATCGACAATAAGGGATCGTTTTAGAAAGAGTGGACTATTTCCATTCGACAGAAATAACATACACTATACAAAGTGTACCCCAAACCGAATTATGGACGTCCCTGAAAAAAAAATCAGAAGGATCTGCTAAAAATAAATGTCTTAACAGCTGTTGAAGAAAAAATAAACAAGCAGGATATTGAGTAATTCTTGGCTACTTTTAATAAAAGGGAGGACTGGAATGGAAAGATTGAATATTTAAAGTTATTCGAAATTTGGCGCAGTTTAAAAAATGATGTCAAATTAGGTAGTGATGTTACGGTCAGAAAACCTCTTCAACTCAAGACGGACAATGTTGCATCCTAAACTTACCTTAATAACAATGAATGAAATCAAGTTCAAAACATTATGGACAATGTATTACTTCTTAATAACAATGAAGACAGTTAAGCTGTCTAAAACGTGGCGGACAATGGTGTACAACAAGCAATTGCATATAGCAATAAAGGAAACCAAATTGCTGAAAGTATACCTGGTACTGACATAACAGAAAGTAATTCTGCGGTTGAAGGGAGTAGTCGTGGGCAAAATTAAGAAAGAGGAAGCATGTGCAATGAAGAAAGACAGGTTTCGCCAGAAAATCAAAAAATCTTAACTTACGAAGAAAAATGTAAAGGAGGTTGGAAAGTACTAACACCGTTTAAAACATGTTTGATGTATCCAAAAGCACCGCATAAAGTTACACCAAAACGAAAACGGGTTGTCTTTCCGGCAGTTGTATCTTCAAAAAAGTATAGAGAATTTTATAGTAAGCAAGACTTCAGTCAGAAAAATGTTATTAACCCTCCAGAGTTAACGTAATTTTTTTTAACATGGCGGTTAATGTCGGTCTCACGGACCGAAAGGAAAAATGTCTCCATTGAACACTCTGACCGTTGATAAAACGGTTCATTTTATAGTAAGGTATCGTAAAATTTTCAAATTAAGTTAGCAATTAGCATTTAATAGTTTTATTAAAAAATTCTGGCAAACAAAAAGATTGATATTTTGAATTTCTGTCATGCAATATAGTACATGTAGTACCTATTCTAACGATACAAATAGCTGATATAAATATAAAATAATGCTAATTAAAAACAAAACATCTACTTTAAATAATAAACATAAACTCAGAGTAGCAAAAGATCATAAAAACGATTTTGTCAGCAACTATAAGACCATAAATTTAGAGAGCTACTACTATCGTTGCAAACGCCATTTAAATGTTCCAGGCACACGAATTTGTGATACTTTATACAATTATATCTTATCTTTCTGTTCTTCTTACTGGAGTCCGAATGTAGCATTCCTGTGTGGTTCGTTCTCTTTGGGTAAATCGCATATTTCTGAAAGCCTCGTGCGCATTGTTCTAGGAATGTGTTCGTCTTTAGCACAGCCCTGAATATGTTCATCCAAAAGTACGTATTCAAGTTTTTCCAAGAAAACTCCTAGGTATATTTTTATCATTAGCATTGTTACATTTGTAAATTATACAAGAATTAATTGTGCTGCAACATTCAAGGAACCGTAGAAAATAACCATGGGCCAACGGCGTGTTGCCTTTGTACAATTATACGCTTTGCACAATTTACCAACGACGTCGACTCCACCTTTTGTTTTATTGTAATCGACAATCATATCTGGTTTTCCTAATGATTCATCGATATTATCATCATAGTGCATTGTGCTTAGGAGCAACACATTTTTATTTTTGTTGGAACGTACGAAAGAAGGGTGCATTGATCTTGATATGCAAACATACTGGTAAAATAAATAGGAAATTCCTCTTATTTTTCTAATGGTACCATGTATAGTAAGTTGGTACTCGCTCAATAGTTTTTGCGCTAGGTTTAAACTGGTGTAACATTTCTTCGTGTTCCCTAATTGGTTCACAAAGACGCGGAACGAGTACCATATTTGATGTAGATAATTCCAAAGGGTCGCTGCTTTCCGACATACACTTCCAGTGTAGAACAATTTTTGCGTCAGTCAGGGCGTATATTTTATTCCGTAACGGTTTGGTTTGTTGGGCATATATACCTAAAATCACATCTACCAAGGAATGCCTCCAGTTTCTCATCTATCGCAGCGTATGCAGATAGACTATAATGTTTTGACAGATGAGAGTTAAAAGCATACAAAATTCACGAATTGCGGCCAGTTTATGATACCTTTGTCTTTCTTCTCGTGTCGTTTTGTTACCGAAACGAACATTTTGTAATAAAAATTTGAATCGACTTAATGACATAGTAATACGAAATATTTCCATCGACATGCCACTTGTTCTGAAAAGATCTACGGCATTCTGATGGTTACACCACATACGATGGTATGATAAATACATGTGTTCAGGAAAACAAAGCAATTGGTTTATATTTAGTATATTTATTTTTCGACATAATCGCCTTATAGCTCTATAAACTTGTTCCAACTTTTTAACCCATCCAAATAATAAGAATTTTCGAACTCTGCAAAATAGGTCTTTGTTTCCGCAATGACTTCCTCATTTGTCGGGAACCGCTTTTCACCAAGCCATATCTTCATGTTTGAAAAAGAAAAAGTTGCAGGGGCCAAATCTGGCAAATATGGTGGATGGGGTAACACTTCGTACCGTAACTCAACGAGCTTTGCTGTCGCAATTGCCGATGGATGGACCGGGCGTTGTCATGATTGAAAATGATTTTTTTCTTTGTTAGGTGTGGCCTTTTACTTCAGCATCGAATCGGTCCAATAAATTGGCATAATACTGACTCGTTATGGTTCTTCCCTTCTCCAAATAATCGATTAAGATGATGCCTTGCGAATCCCAAAAAATCGTCGCTAGAACTTTTCCGGCTGATGGAATGGTCTTTGCTTTCTTTGGTGTATGTTCGTCGGCAGAAATCCACTGTGTTGACTGACTTTTGGTTTCCGGCGTGTGGTGATGGATCCACGTCTCATCAACGGTCATATAACATCGCAGAAACTCACTCGGATTACGCTTAAACTTGTCCAAACATTACGTTGATGTTGCCACGCAGTTCCGTTTCTGATCAATCGTCAGCAGCCGCGGCACACATCTCGCCGATAGCTTTGTCATACCCGATTAGGCGTCCAGGATATTTTGTACACATGCAATTGAGATGTTTACCATGTCAGCAATCTCACTTATCTTTATCGGGCGGTCTGCTAACACGATATCATGCACTTTATTAATCATTTAATCCGTAGTGACCTCAACGGGATGACTGGAGCGCTCCTCATCAAAGACGGATCTTCGGCCACGTTTAAATTCATTATACCAGTATCTGATGGTAGTCATCGATGGTGCATTATCGTCGTTCTAATCATTTACCGGTATTGTTGTTTTTCCATTATTGCAAAAATACCTACACTAACTCACTTTCAGCAGCTATAAAAACTAAAGTACTCGATGAATGTCGCTAAAATTTTGATAAACGTGAACTAAAGAATAGTACTGACAGTTGGTAATGCAGATTTTCACACAAAGCGCCATCTGTCGCCAAACACGGGTACTTATCATACCTCCCTTGTATATAAAGTAAACCCAATAATGCTCGTAATCTTATAGTGTTAGTATGTCCAGCTGTGTAGTTACTAGGATTGTAAGATTTTAAATCTATATACATCTTTGTGTATACTACATGTTTTCTAACATAGTGTTTGTAAAAGGAATTCAAATATTAGCAGCAGATTTTATTTAACGAGCAGGACCTTTCACTGCCGGTAATTGCATAACAATGTTTGCTGCTCGAGTTCACACTTCGTTTTATTTATTGGTGTTTTCTCCATATCGTTAAACCATCCTTAACAATAAAACTTGGAACATGCGGTACAGCTTGTAAAGTTGCATGTCTTCTTTGCCTATTGATCATCGTAGTCTTGTTCAGAATCGGTATTATCGGCAATTTCTTCAACAGTGTCATCGCCAAAACTAATAGCGTCATCATCGGGTTCACATTCTGCTTCAATTTCATCAAACAGCCGTCGCAAGCGTTCTTGCTTTTCACATAAGAAGAGATGTTCCTTTCGCTAAAATAATCTAATAAAATTAATAGTAAGATGGAAATTAGAAATATAATGAGTAAATAATCTTACCTTAAATAATTTTACACTAAAGCTAACGTCGGTTTCAGAGGACGTAAGGTTAAATAATTCAGAAACAACCAACAATATGCCAACGTTACTCGAACACTATGCGACTGATCCACAAACAAGCAGCTATTGGGAATCTTAATTGCCGAATCCATCGCATTCGGTTTTATCGGAAAACTTAATTCGGTCGGTCTCTCAGACCGCACGTTAACTCCGGAAGGTTAAAGAAAAGAAGAAAATTAAAAAACTAACCAAATAATTGAAAATGAAAGTTCATCAGAAGGTGAAGACGATATTACTTGTAATGGTGATGATGTAGATATCAGAGATGATGAAGTTTTGAACCTTAATCCATTAACGCCTGAGTTTTTAATTTTAGTTTTTGATGATTTCAGTGGATTTCCTGGGTTTAGTTTGCCTTAAATGCCTTAGGAACACGCCAGGCACGTTCCTCATATAATTGATTTACAAATAAAATGCATATAATTATTTTTTTAAATATTTATATTATAAAACAGCAGTGTAATGACAAAATTTACATCTATGTGTATGAAAGCCCTTAAACAGGAAATATAAAGACCAACTTGACATTTACAACACATCGTCCTGCCTTTCCCAGAGCAATTTGCTGCGGCACACCGCTTTCTTTTCCTTCCGGCACTGGAATTACATAATGATCAAGCCTGTCTTGTCTTATATTAGCAGCTACGCGAAATCTTTCACCTCCGGAGTAGATGGCTGTTGGCTTGGAGGATTCTTATATCTGATCAGATATGACTAAAATCGTATATAACTAAAAATCAATAATTAAAAGTATAAAATCACTTTATATTTACTAGTACAATAGCGTCGAAATTTAGTTGGCTTATATGTCGACCCGTTTTTCGATAGATAACCAAGCATTTTGCACAGCAGTCCAGAAAATAGGTAAATATTGGCCAATACCACTTCTTTCCCCGGATTCCAACACGACAACTGAAACAATACAAGAACAGCAAATGTGTATAAAATAATTATATCCTTATACTTACTTTGATATATTTTGATCCATAAGATCGGTGCCTCTCATGTTTTTGTTGTACTCAAAAAATGCATATGGCCTTGGGACTGAATTTATTTTCTTGTCTTGTCTAGAATATCTATCCACATTTCATAGCGGTGCCACCAAAGGATGTGCTGGCAATAGTAACTGCATTATTGTCCTTCCATCTTATAAACTGAATTTTTTGCTTCCAGACTGATGAATAAGTGCCTCTTTTTGTTTTAAAATTTGTGCTTTGGACTGTGATGGACACTGCTTTGAATCCGGTTTTCACGGATTGTTCCGTTGTCCCATATCCAATTATTTTTAACGATTTGAGAAGATTAGTCCCCGTAAAAGATTGTCGAAAAGGAATTATACCTTAGGTTCCGTTTATTTTCATCCAACTCGTTGATCATTTATACTAGAAGGGCTGCACATTTTCCGAATATTTGTTCATACTGTATATTTGCTCTAGGATTTTTCCGCGTATATTCAAAATTAATCATGTATCTTGCCGGTCTATTGAGGCTCAGACTTTGTACCTGAAACGAATAGGCTTTCCTCGTATAAATTATTTACAGCCGTGTTTGCGTAATATCTTATCATTGACTCATCATACCACATATTTCTTTCAGGTACAAAATGGAGCAAAACTTTCTCTTAAATAATCCGTCAAAGATCTTAATTTATACATTTTGGCTACTTTATCTATGACGTTGTTTTGGCAAAATGAATAAGTCGGCATATCTGAAGCAACCGGTCACGTCTCATTGCTTCAACCACCATAGTATTTCTCATATCCGAAAAGATGAATAACTGCGTTTAGAGGGTAGTTCATTGTACGACAACAATAATATTCCCAGAAATACTCGCATTTCTTCTAAAAAAATTAAGGATTCGGACAATTTATAAATAGAGCATATTTGGTGGTTTCCTTTATAATATCTAGTAGCAACTCATCCGCAAAAAAAAAACATTCAAATAATTCCACTGGATCCATTTCACTGTAGTATGAATAATTGGCATCTGAAATGGGGATATGAAAACTCAAATCAGCATTTTCATAGAATTCAAATGAAGGTTCTTCTTTTCTAGGTTGAAATTGATACGTTGTTCTCATTGCCAATAGTCTGTTGGGAAGAACTATTTATTTCATTTGTCAATTCAGGAGATCGTTCATTGTCATGCCAAGTCTTTATTGCTAACAAAACGAATTTCGATACCTGCTTGGAGTTGACGTTGACTAAGGTTGTCCGCAAACCCATCTTCATCTGCGAGTCTCCGTCCGTTAAAACCTCACTTTCTGGGGCTCTATAAAGAAATCTGTAACTTCGTCTTCATTATCCGAAGCGTACGCAATATCTAGCGCTTCGTGAAGCGTGAGACCCTAAAAAAAAAACAACAACAATTAGCATTTTTCCAGGAAAACGCCAAGCGGTCCCATATCAGTGACGTTTACACGCTAATATAATCAAAAGTTAAATCTTAAACAAATTTTGAAGATAAGGTATTAAAATATGTACTTTTAAATAACTTTTACCAATAATTGTTTAGACAAAGATTTCTAGAATATACTAGAAACTACTTACACCAATTTTATGTCGTTATTTTGTCCATTGCACAAATTCACTAAAATCAAACGACTACCACAGTCAACTAAAGGTCAAAATGCGCACAAAAACGTCTTGAGTTAACTCTAACACGTCTAAAACCATACTGACAAGTTTTGCGCCGAATGGAATCGCTCGCGTCTGCGCTTCAGTTTAAAATTAGAAATGGTAAGTGGGTCCATACGGGCCCAGCATAATGGGTTAAGCCACGGATGTACGTCATTGCAAAATATGAAGATAACTATTATCCAGGTAAGGTACTCCTACATTTTGAAATGCATAATTCTACCTATTTTATATTCTAGGAATTGTTGTAAAAGGAGAATTTTATGGGGCTGAAATAAAATCAATGGGTAGGCTCCTGGAAATGGCCACCGAGAGAAAATATTTTATATTATTTCAAGGAGGATATAATAAATATAATTAAAAAACATCAACAAAAAAATAATGGCGGTAGTTTTGTAGGACCAGAAGTGAATAATATGAGTAAATACCTTTTCCACTGGTGTCCATTACTAAGCCACTGTCTGACCATTACCGGAATTTGACTGTCGATTACTAGCGAATGTGACATTTTCTACTTAATTTTTTTTTAATACCACATTGTATATAAACAAAAAAAAACAAATAATAGCAACAGAAAACATATTTAAAATACGTAATTTTTGGTTATAAGAAAATCACTTTAGTTGGCAAATAAACTCTGTACTTAAAATTTTTGTAGTTGGTGTCCATTGCTGGGGTCTTTACCCTACTCTAGATATAGAAGATATAGTAGTTAACTTTGTTATTTCTTATGGCAACCATATTCGATTTTTAAATTTTTGAATGATTACAATTATATGTCGTATGGTACGATACATAATACCCAAAATATGAAAAAAACCGTTTTTGCGAAGAGTATATGCATTTTTGTGTTTAAAAACCAGATTTAAAAATCTATTATTTACTTTTCTTAAATTTATTGTGCTTCGTGGAAAACTTAATTTATGAAGAAGAAAAGCAATAGTACGTCGGCCACAAATACGATCCGCTCTAAATGTATGATGGGTCGCTTTATTTGACCACAGAATCATTGGTCCATATAATTATGAAGACACTTTAACTGCAGATGGTTACTCGCATTTTTAAGGACATATATCTCAGATTACATTGAATAATATTTTCCTCAACCGCTTGAATGACATCTGGTTCCAGCAAACGCTAGAAGAGTAACTGATTGTTTATTGCAATTATTCTAAAGTTGTTTGCAATAATGGAGACATACGTTGGCCGACGCGTACACCGGACCTTTCTCCCTTAGACTACTATTTATGGGAACTATAAACATTTTTATTTACAAAACTGTAGATGGTATTCTTGATTTATGAAGCAAAACAATGAAGACGTTAGGACGAAAATACGAAGAGACATTTTAAGAGCAACTCAAAATTTAAGGAGGCGCATAAACCTATGTTTAGAGGTCGATGGTGAACGCTTTGAGCATCTGTTATAATGCTTCTTTAAGTTATGTTCATTATACATTCATAGTTTAGTTTTATCTATTATTCTTAGGATTACCTATTTAAGTTTCAATATTTTAAATTTAATCCAAATCCTTTTGTCTCAAATTGTGTTTCTTAGAAAATAGTTTCCAGGTTGTTGCTTTTCTTCTTCATAAGAGAATTTTTCCATGCAGCATAAAACATTTTTAAAAGTAAATAATACATTTTTAAATTTAATCAAAATGTGTTTTTAAACAAAAGAATGCATGTTATTTCCGAAGCACTCTTCGCAAAAAACGTTTTTTTCCATAATTGAGGAATCTTGAAGTTGAATCATACCATTTGATGTATCATTGTCATCAGCAAGAGTTTCATTCAAAATGTCAAAATCCAATATGGCTGCTATAAAAATAACAAAATTAAATAATATAACTTCTAGATCTAGAGTACTTTGAAATTTTTGATAACATATTTGGATTTATCGTAAAAAATGCCTTGATGTTAACTAATTTAACTTAACTTAACCTTCACGCCATTCCCTTGCGGGTAGCAAAACAATCCCTGCCTCTTATTTATTTTTCATTCACAATCTTTCTCCATGCTTTCCTATCTCCGCATACCTCCCTAGCTTCCGCAAGATTCATACATAGTCTCTGACATGCCCTTTTGTTTTAAAACTCCTTATCTTTCTTTCCTTTATCATAGATTCTACTACATTCAGCCAAGTTTTACGCGGCCTACCAGTTCATTCTCTCAATGTGACCAAACCAACCTAATGTACAACTTTATATCTATCCATCATCGTCTTTTCCTCACCACACTCCGTCATTATGCATTCATTTTTATCTTGTCCCTTCTCGTTTTACCACATGCGCTTCTCAGAATCTCATACCACGGCATTTATTGTTCTTTCGTGCTTTTTTTGACATACCCATGTCTCAATTCCATACAGTACTGACGGGACGAATACTCCATTATAGATTGCTCGTTACGCAGCTCGGCTCATGCTTTCATTTCTCATTATCGTCCACATACTTCCAATCACTTTCCTTCCAGCATTGACCCTTCGTCCAATCTCGCTCTCAATTGTACCATCTGCAGTAAACATTCTACCGAGATATACCAGCTCGTCCACTTGCTCCACAATTTCATCTTGCAGAGTAAATACTCTACTCTCTTTTCCACCTTCCCGATTGAACACCACAATCTTAGTTTTGTTCACGTTTACCTTTAGGTCCATGCTCTCACAGACTGTATCAAACTTCCTCAGAGCGGTTTGCAGCTCATCCACACTGTCACTTAATAAGACTGTGTCATCTGCATACACCAGAAGTCGTACATTTACGTCACCAACCATTACACCATTTGTATCGGTACATTTATCCGTGTATACATTGAACAACCACGGTGACATCACACAGCCTTGTCGCACTCCTTGCTCAATATTAAAGTATTCACTCACACCTCCTCTCACCCTAACACATGCCCGACTACCGTTGTATACTGCCCTTATTCCATTTATTAGACCGTTATTTACGCCATATTCATTTAATATTTCCACAGCTTCTCCTATTCACTCTGTCATATGCTTTCTCCAGATCTACAAACGCACAGTACAACTTCCTTTTTACCTTTAAACACTTTTCGATCACCTGCTGGAGACAACCATCTGATCGACACATCCTCTCCCTGGCATGAAGCCACCTTGCACATCCCAATCTTAGTTGTGTAGTTTCTCGTACTCTATCAATCAGTATTCTTCCAAATACTTTACCAGGTACGCTGAGCAAGCTTATTCCTCTGTAGTTCTTACAATCACTCTTGTTCCCCTTACCCTTATACAATGGTACAATGATCGCGCTCTTCCAATCACTCGGCACTTTTCCACACATAAGGCACACATTGAATAATTCATACAGTCTTCGTATAAGCTTTGCACCACCATACTTGAGCATTTCACCAGTGATTTCATCTACGCCTGCTCCCTTGCCGTTTTTCAACCTTCCTACCGTTTTCTCTACCTCATTTATTCCAATATCCTTCTCAGTTTCATTCATCATTTCTTCTATATTCTCCTTATTTAACCCTTCAGTCTTACTTTCCTCACTACTGTACAGCTTTCCGAAATATTCTTGCCAGCATTTCCTCACTTCACAATCGTCCCATACTATTTCGTTTCTATCATTCATCACTCCTGCAGCGTTCTGTTTTGGGCCACGTTTTGTATTTTTGACCCATTTCCAGAAGAGTTTTTTGTTTCCCTCAAAATCATTCTGCATTTTCTCTCCTTCCACAGCCATCACTTCCTCTTTACTTATTCTCACTGCCTCCTTCGCTTCTTTGTTTCTTAATCTGTACACCTCATACAATCGCTTCTTCTCAGTCTCATTTTTGCAGCAATCATTGCCATGTACGCATCTTTTTCTTACATACTGCCTTTTTACCGACTCATTCCACCAAGCACATTTTTCTGTCTACCTACAATCACTCTTCCACATATTCGCACGGCACAATTGACAACAGAGTTTTCAAGCTTATCCATGCACTTTCAACGTCAGTGTCTTTTATTTGTTCGTTCCACACTGTTTCATTCACATTCAACTCTTTACTCACAGCATCTGCGTATTTCATTCTCGCACCCTTATCCACTAGTTTGTCAACCCTAATTCTGGACGTTCGCACTACGTTTGCTTTCCTTCTCCAGACCCACTTTTGCCCTAAACACACTCTCGATACAACCAAAAGTGGTCCGATCCACACTCGCTCCGCGCATTACTTTTGTGTCTTTCACCAGGTTTCTAAGCCGTTCATCATACACTATCAAGTCTATCATACTTTTAGATTCACCTCTTTGCCATGTATACATATGCACATTTTATGTTTAAACCACGTATTGGATACAAACAGGCTTCTCCACACAGATGTTCAGCAGGTGTTCACCGTTCTCATTGACTCTTTGGTCTCCGAACTTTCCTAGAACGCGTTCACTATGTTCTCTCTGTACACCCACCCATCCGTTCATATCCCCACTATAATCACTCTTTCGTTTGGCTTACATACGTTCAACACGTTCTCTACTTCATTCCAGAAGTTCTCATTCACCGGTGCATAGCATGCAATAAGAAAAATTCTTCGAAACTCCACTTTCATTCTAACCCATATTACCCGGGAGATACCAATTCGTACTGTTTAACACATCTTTTCGCTCTTTCACTTATGATCACCCAACTCCTTTTGCGCCATGCACTTCGTCTCAACTCCTGACCATAGTGCCAGGCTGCCATCCTCCATCTCCACAGCATCCTTTCCTTTGCGCTTTGTCTCCGATACACACAGAATATCAAGGTGTCTTTCGTACATTACATTAGAAATTTCAAATTCTTTACCATGCATACCTCTAACATTCCACGTACCGACTTGCCATTCATTCCTTGCACAGTCGTCAGCAACGGGGCCTGTCTGTTTCGACCTTGACCGCCCCTTGTAGCCAGGTCGATCCGAGGCAATTGTATTGTTTTATTGAGTAATACCATAGCGAGTAGACCGGTTACTGGTCAAATCGTGCCCCGGACGATGTAGCATTCCCTACTAACGGTATGGTCCTACTACCGGACAGTTATTTGCATACTGTCACGACATAATAGATAGATATAGATAATAGATCGTATAATTACTGCATGAATCTCAAAGTGTACATATATACATGTACATTTGTTTTTAGCTTTTCGAGTTATAGTTATTTCAATGTCATTTAATATTTATTTATCAAATCAGTTTTATTATTGTCGCGAGCCGTGACAACTTAAATAAATATTTTATTAGTTCTCTATGATTCATTGCTACTGCACAAATGTGTTTACGTGTTCGAGTCCAATCCTTAGACAAAAGGTTTACGTTTGCTTTATAATTTTTAGAGTTAAAGTTTTAACAATCACCTGGGTTTAATAGAGCCGTATTTTATTTTATTTCGCGCCTATATCAACTAAAGAGCCTTTTACTAGTTAGATTATCATTATCTTTGTTTATTATTAATATTCAAACCGCTGGGTATAAAACCTGTTCAAACGCTTACCCTTATTTGATTGATTTAGAAGTTGTCATTTAACATGTATTAACATGTATTTAACTGAAGCACTGACATAAAGCTAATTATTTAACTTAAAAGTACGGTAATCTTTTATGTTTAAATTTTTATTACAAAAAATTACAATTTACCCGATTTCTTGTTTTATTGTTTTGAAAATAAATGGTATTTGAATTCAATTGAAAAAGTAAACTTTAGAGTAAAACTTCTTTAAATTTCTTATTATTAAACGTATATTGAAAAGGAAGTGAAGTATGTTAATTATTTAACTTAAAACTATGCAACTCTATTTAATTTACTCGATTCATATAATATGCTATTCACTATTTAAATTTTTATTATTAAAATTTCAATTTACAATTGCTGGTGATGCGCCTACCTACTTTCCTTTGCCTTTACCTGGTTTCTTGTTTTATTATTTGAGTATAAAAGAAGGTATTGACTTCAATCGATAATGTGGACTTTTGGTAAAACTAAATTTTCCTTAAATAGTTACATTTCTTATTTATAAAATGAATATTGTAAAGAAGTGAGGGATACTAATTATTTAAATTAAAACTATGAGGATCTATTCAATTTAGTATGTTTAATTTGCTACTAAAACTGACTTGCTTTATTTATTGACTTAATTCATTTACTGTCGGAATTAAGATGTATTTATACTTCAATTGTTAAAATTTTACAAAACGCCGGTTTCTAACGACTTGACCTTTCTTTCTTTAACTACTAAAATGCGTTTTATTTATTTTATTAGTTCTCTATAATTGATTGTCATTGTAAAATGTTTACCTGTTTGAGTTCAAGACAAAGGAGCGGTATTTGCGCTTTAAGCTCACTCTATAATTCTACGAGTTTTAACAATCACATCTGGTATGGGTTTAAAAGAGCCGTATTTTTTCATAGAAATTTAACCCTACAGCAATCCCAAATGTTATTTACGTGCACTTTTTGTACACGTTACAAAATTTTACTGGTTAGATTATTTATTGTCTTTGCCCATTATTAATATCAAAACCGCTGAGTCTAAAATATGTTCAAAACTCACCCGTATCGTACAGTAACTGATTTAGAAATTATCATTTTAATCCGGACTTGCTTCACTAATCTAAGGTAGAAGCTGGAGCCATTACAAACACGTCCTATCGCTTTGACGACCACTAAAACCCCCACTAAAACGTTCACCTTTTGCAGTTTTCTGTTTTTTTGAAAAATCTCGGCAACATCTAAAAACATCAGAAATTTCGTAACGACATATTATTGAGCACCAAAATGCCCAACTTTGCCCTAATTTAACCGCCATTGTATCTCCTTCAATAAATGAGATCCCCATGTTGGAGCTCGAAAAACGGGTACCTTGTATACGATAGACTTCAAATTTTCGTGAATACTATCTTTGGTATTTTACTTTTCGATAAATGGGAGTGGATTCTTCATGAGAATGGAATTTGTTGCAAGTTCTGAAAAAGGGACTTTAAGAAATTGTCGTCACGAAATTGTTTTAGAAAATTTGCATATTTCATTTTGAATTTTTGTAACGCAATGTAGTTAATATTCCGCCAATTTGATAGTGAATAGTATTATTACAAAATTTGTTGAAGATTTAACTGGGTTATTGGATTTTGATGAGAAGTGTTTGGTTTTATACAATGAAGAGGATTGAGTTTCATCGCAATTCTGGTTAATCAGTGCTCCCAGATTGCGGCATACTTGTTTAAATTTTGTAGAATGCTCGTATACTGAGTTTGCATTTTGATATGGAAAATTTTAATGGTGAGTGCTTAGGTATGATGTAATGAACTTGTTATAAAGTGGCGCAAGAGGGGATTGTTAGTTAGTCCTGTGTCAGTTTCAAGCTTGAGTTTGAGTTGTGATATAGCAACGCGGTACGTGCAGATCCGACGGCTTCCTGAAAATACCGTAAAGGAATATACCTTTCACAAAATGTAGATATATAAATAGAGTTCAAAGACCCCGGGGAAAGTTTTTTTTTGTGTTCCGTCAATAGAACGCCCTTGTTTCTATCCAGAAGGAAAGGTTTTGGTATTTTGTTTATAGAATGAATAAACAATCGTTGCTTGTGTATAAAGTTTGATAACACACTTTGTACATAATGAGAATTTATGTATAATTAAGCAGTTCAGTTCGTGTTGATGACACCAGATGACTAAGTAAATAAAAGACACGTGGACCAGGACTAAAGCTGTTAGTTTGTGAATTTCTATCGGAGAAGTGCAATAAAAAGAACTTCGGATAATTTTACCTGCCATGATTGACAGTTTACCCTACTGCGGCGATAGTATACGAAAAAGGGGTTAATTATTAGTGCCGATTACTGTTCCTTATAATAACGATTCCTTGAACGTGGGTAATGAAGTTTATGTTTATATATATATATATATATATATATATATATATATATATATATATATATATATATGTATATTGTTACTGAACGGTATTTGATGTGATTTCCCAACTCACAGTGAAATAATTATTAACTAGTCAGGCAATTTAGAAACCAGACATATTTAAGATTTTTTTTTGTAATTTAGGGATTGAAAACCTCTTGCAGTGACGATTTGTAGCAGTAGTGTGTAGCAGTAGGAGTTTCAAATTCAAAGAGTGCATATAGGGTAAGAGTTAAACAAGAGCCTTGCGGTATACCTGCCGTGGGTTGTATTGGACCGGGAAAAGTATTACCTGCCTGAACTGGTATTAACCGATTAGCCAAATGCGAGAGTAGGAGTTTGGAGACGTGATCTGTCATACTCAAGGTACAGTGTGCCCTACCCTGCCAAGTTTTTGCTTAATTTCCAGTAAAACCGGATTGCTTATATCTGAATGTTTGTGGTGGTCACTGTAAGTATCTTCAACAAACGACTGTGACACGTTTGATTAGGTTGGAAAGCAAGAGGACTGTTGAGAAAAGTTCATTGAGTCCACTGATATGAAAAGGACGAAGAGATGTATATTGTTACTGAACGGTATTTGATGTGATTTCCGCCCAACTCACAGTGAAATAATTATTAACTAGTCAGGCAATTTAGAAACCAGACATGTTTAAGATTTTTTTGTAATTTAGGATTGAAAACCTCTTGCTGTGACGATTTGTTGTTTTTTAGTTTACAATATTATCAAAAATTAATATGGCGTGCACTTATTTTATAGCATTCTTTATATAGCACCGATCCAGGAGCACTTTTGCTGATCCACCTGGTTGTATGCTACGAAGTTCAAACAAATTTTTGACTGTCTTTAATTTGTTAGGTAGAGTACTAGTGTTTATTTGTGTGCTACTTTGATCAATATTTTTTATTTTAACAAAATGCCGCCTTTTGGTCCACTGATTTATCGCCTTATCTGTTACGAAAACCTTACTGCCATTTGAACTCGTGACAGAATATTAATAGTCTAATATACAAAGGTAAAACGGGAGGCCGAACTTGATCGCCTCACTGAATAGAGATAGGAAACGCGTACCAGCCTACCAATTTCCATTGATGCAACATTGGAGACTGGCTTAAAAGAGATGCCAGGAAAACTGAGCACCTACCACTACTGATTAATAGCGATTCTTAGGTCGGTTATGGGTTTTAATAAATTTACTATTTTACGCTTGCAATGGTAGATTAAAGGGTTTTCATGATTTAGTCTGCATTACAGGTGGTCGAATTGGGTGGAAATGGGTTCAATCTGTAGCGCCACAAAAAATTTAATTTTAACAAAATGCTATTAAACGTTTTATTAAATTACGCTTTTTAGATTTACTACAAATGTTCATAATCAAACAGGTACCAAAGGGTACCCAGAATTATCACTATACTTTTGGTGGCTAAACTCCGATAAGATAAGCTTTACGTTCGTCTCATGTTGTTCTACTAGCTTATTATTCGAACGAATTGGTGTCTAAGTCACGGCTTGATTAAAGTAAAACCGTCTTTCAATCCATGTAACTTTTCGTAGTTTAACTCACCAATACTACGCTAACTATTAAAACATAAATAACTCAACATTGAAGACCTCGTACTGCGAGTAAACATTTATAGCGTTTCCCATTAAACGACGAACATTCCAAACAAGTTTGAAACCAAAGGGTGTGTACTTACAATATGTGTACCTTTATCTTAAACGTCATTTAATTATTAAAATCTACGTATATTCTTTACAATTCTGTAAATAATCGTTTACAGGAAGACCTGTATATGTGTTACTAGGTAAAAAGTAGATGAATCTGCTAAATGGTATAAGAGCTTGCGGAAAGCTATGTGGAATTGGGCGCACGTGTAAAATTTGATTACAGAGTTACCTTAAAACAAACAAATACAAAATACTGTGGCGTATCTTAGAATGTCAATCCTAAAGCTGTATTCTGGAGTGCGGGTGGTGCTGAAGCGCTCTATTAACTGTACTAGTGCACATTGTCAAATCGTGTCTACTTTCTTTGCACTATTTTTTTTAGAAACAATGGAATATAAAGAAAATGTGGCCCTTCTTATTTTATCCCATATATTGTTAGCTTATAATTCGTTGTAGTTAACTTTTCAAGGGACTTCCTTCTCTCCAAATATGGTCGTACCCCTATTGTTAGTGCTGCAATGTGTTGGTGATATTGTAGTAACTAAAATCATAAGCGAATATAGGTTGTGAATCTATACTACCGTGTTTGAGGCTGGAAAACCCTGATTCGACCCTGAAGTGCACCGAGCAGGTTTACTCAGTTATGTATCCTGCCTAGCCTAGCGTTTTTTGTGCGTTTATGATTTTGGAGAAGATGTATCCTAGCTGCGTGGTATCATCGTTGAGCTATTACGAAACAATACGATAGTCCACCATTCTCATTCCGGTAGTTGGGATATTGGAAGAAAATCTCTTGTGATATATGACGGGAGGCCGTTATTCGGCTCCGTTGCACTGTTATGAAGCTTATGTCATTCACACATGGCATAATAGAAACTCCGGTTTGTTTAGCAGTAGGGGTTTCAAATTCAAACAGTGCATATAGGGTAAGAGTTAAGGAAGAGCCTTGCGGTATACCTGCCGTGAGTTGTATTGGACCGGGAAAAGTATTACCTGCCTGAACTGGTATTAACCGATTAGCCAAATGCGAGAGTAGGAGTTTGGAGACGTGATCTGTCATACTCAGGGCACGGCGAGCTATACCCTTCCAAGTTTTTTGCTTAATTTCCAGTAAAACCGGATTGCTTTTATCTGAATGTTCGTGGTGGTCACTGTAAGTAGCTTCAACAAGGGACTGTTGAGAAAAAGTTTATTAGAGCCCACTGATATGAAAAGGATGAAGTGATGTGTGTGTTGTGGAGTGGTTAAAGGTGTTCGAGTAAAGGGCCCTTGCGTCAAACTCCCTTGGCGTTAACTGTCCCTACTATAATTCCCGCAATAAAGTATTCAAGTTTTGAGAGTGTGGATAATGGATATTACAGTACGGTTACCTACTACGGAAAGGCACAAACGACGTTGTAAGAAGAAACAGGGATTGGAGTCAATGATCAGATAGATTCAGCTCGCTGGTCAGGGAACAAGGTATGCGTAAAACTCTGCAAACAGTGTTTGTGAGAGGTTCTGTGACTGGAAGTTGTGAGTGTTGTTTATTGGACCTGGAATTCGGGAGACAATAAGACGAGGTCAAAGCTAGCCAGGAAATCAGGAGGTTCTCAACGCCTGTGACGTTGGAAGGTTATGTAGAATGTACTACCTCGCAATAATTACACATTTCAGGAGGTAAACCTGTGACTTTCACCACACTTGTAACATCGACAGGAACAGCTTGGGCACTCAATAGTCACGTAGAATCCGTGTGCAGATAGTACAATACCTGAGAAGTGGGAATGGCAGGAAAGTTCTATTTGGTCCAAAGACAAACACGCGATATGTTAGGAGGTTGCTTTAGGGGTGGTGATTAGGCGGATAAAGTATGTGGGGATCCTGGTTAATTCCGAGATTGTCCGTATTGATTTATGCTCAAAAGGTAGAGCATTTGAAAACAAGAACCCTTAGGCAAGGATAACCCTATCTACAGGAAGAATTTCGCAAGAACCGATAGAGGTTGTCTATTATTATTTATATTAGTACGATAATTACCTACCCGTAACTGTTAAATTCATTTATACTCATTTAGGTACCTTTGAATAACTTTTTCAAGTTCAGTTTAGAAAGTAGCAAAAGCGAGAATATTATGGATTCCAGTTAATACAAATTCCTTGCCCTCGTAAACAAGCGAACTAGAAAATAATTTGTAAGATGTACTACTACCAAATTAATGCAGTAATGTATGTTGACGTGGGTAAGTAAAAGAATACATAAATAAACAAGCACTGCAGGTTATAATTGTTTAGTTAATCCCCTAAAGCCCACAATATACAATATACAATAGTACTTACATACCTTAAATACCAAACAACGTAGATCTTCTCTTGATTGCATTATAAGTTTAATAGATCATTCAACAATGCTTAAAAATATGCAAAAATTCATAAATATGCATTTAAAAGCACACTGAACCTTAAATAAGTACTTTTTCTTTACAAAATAACACAAATAAGCTTATAAGCATTAGATTAAAAACCCAAAGACTACTCATATAATGTCACTTACTCCATACGGCAGGTAACATCCTGTGTTTTAAAAGGTTCACGATATATTCTTGTGTCATCACATTATCCGAGATCTGTATATTTAGAATCATGTGGTTTTTATACAGTATGGTCATGAATTAAAACTAAAAATGTAGTTTAACGTATACCATACATCTAAAAATTATTTATTTTATTGGTATTATACAGGGTGGTCCAAAATATCAGCATAAAACAAATAAAAAATACAGGTAGAGATAAAAATAATATGGAATTATGTATCATAAGGATTGGCACACTGAGATGTTATACAACAACGGCAAAAACAACAACGTTTTAGTCCAGCTGCCCGACAACAATTTTTTTTTTACGTGCACATTTACCACAGTTGCAATTCGGAACTAATACTTCGGTTGCCCACGGATTTCGGTATATGGGTACCATTTGCCATCTTGTAGGAGGTAGATGTGTTACAGAAAATATTTTTCCATGGTGATACATCCAATACCTTAACTCTTCAAATGTTTTTGAACGGTTACCTTGGCGAAGCACCTGAAGAAGATACTGTTCTGCAGGCTGCACTAAATCTTCAAGTTCTATTTCAGATGTACCAGTGAAAGGTATGCTAGTAAAATGTGTTTCAAACAAAAACTGTTTATTTTTACCTTTAGCAAAACTACCGATAAATTTTAGTGGCCTAGCACAAAAAGCACTGCTCTTGGTTAAAACTTTGCTTGTATAATCTGCACCATAAATGGTAAAGAGCTGGAAGAACAGTACACATTAAGTGTAATGTAATATCCTCCTTGATTGCTCCTATTGCTGCTATAGACCGAAGTTACTAAAATAAAGCACTCCTTATCGAAAATTAAGAAAATGTAACTAATAAATTACCTGTATCCCTTCGCCTTCATAAGTGCTGAAACAACACAGAGCCATAAATAGTATACCGTTGTCGAAGATAGTATGTATATATATATATATATATATATATATATATATATATATATATATATATATATATATATATATATATATATATATATATATATATATATATATATATATATATATATATATATATATATATATATATATATATATATATATATATATATATATATATATATACTGAAGAAGCTCCCTCAACTAACTTCTGCTCGTACAAATTATTTTAATTTTTCGTCGTCCATTAATTTTCTTGCCTTTTTCACTTCTGTTTTCATCGTGCAACTTATTACGGTCACGTACGTTATTTTATCATAGCACCATTAGAACATTTAGTATTATTGTTATTTCGTAATTATATTTTATTTCTACTAATCGATTATTCTATTCCTTTTAACTGATATTGAGCGTCTACTTTTTCTACGTCAATGGTATTCTATATTTTTGACCTCTATGGTGAGACAGGATTTTTCTGTTTTCTCCTAGTTCGGGAAGTGATGTTGCTAAAATGGCATGATATACGGTTGAATGTATTAATCACATTTTCTTCTTTATAAAACGTCCAACTTAATATGGGATCGGAATTGCTTTAGATTTATAATATTCACACCCCGTTTACCAGGGACACATTATTTTTTTACTTGCTTAACAAGCTGTTTTGTCAGAGAATTTTAATTCTCTCATTTTACATATAGAAGGCCATAGCTCACCGTTAAAACTATCCTTTTTCTGCCTTTTTTAAAGGATTGGAAAACGTACATGGAAAATTGGTGAATTTTAAGTTTAATTGATAGTTTTAAATCATCTGTATCCAAACAGGTTTGTTTCGGTAATTACCTTACACTTTATTTATTATATTTTTGTAGGTCGATTATTTTTTTGTTCGGATCTCGTTTGGAACAATTGTTTCGGGACGTTTACTTGAGTTGCTCGGCTCGGAATCCTATTAAAGAACCTCAGTTAACCAGGTCGGAGACAGGTTTATCCAAAATATAGCCAGTCGCTTTCTAACTTCGTATTGCTTAATACAGGGCTGTCCAACTGCTAGTGCTCCAAGGGCCGCTTTAAAAAAAATGCGTTTTGGAGGGCCGCACTACAAAACACTTCGTATGCAACTTTATCAGTTAGTTTTAATATGTATGGTATATAAAGAAAAAACGCGTTTGTATTATTATTTTAATTTATTCAAAAAAATATCTACTTACAAAAAAATTAGTGAGAAATTTGAGGATGTTGATTTTCACTAACTAATGTGTCAATATTAACTTCAATATTTCCTGTTGATAAACGAAGCAACTGAGTAAGTGACTTATCAGAGAGGAACATCTATACTTTGACTTTATAAATTTCATATTGGAAAAGCTGCTTTGCAAAGATACGTGCTTCCCAGCATTGAGCCCAGTGTAAGCCCTAAGTTTCGCAAATTGGGATATCGTTCTTCTGGCAGCAACTTGAAAAGTCCAATCCAGTTTCAGTTCTTCCTTGGTAAAAGGATCTGATTGAAGTCACACAATTCCAGTTGAAGTTCTGCTCTGCTTACATTCTCAACTGAAATTGTAAGGGGCTGGGTGAAAACTAAAATCTCTCTTTCTATTTGTTTAAAATCGCTAAATCAAATTCTTCTGCAACTGTGTCAATGTATTTTATGTGAGGTAAATTTGAAACTTCCTCAAAATCCTTTATTTCTTCAGAATGCTCTTTACAACTTGGAAAAAATGAAAAATCTTTTTTTTCTAATGAAGACTTGAAAAGCTTTATCTTATTCTTAAATCCATTTATGTGTCCAAACAAGTTGGCAATATTCTGCTGTTTCCCTTATAGCTTCAAATTCAATTCGTTAAGGTGAGATGTCAGGTCTGTTAAAAATGCAAGGTCTGCTAAAAATTGTGCATCTACCATTTGATTTTCCAGTTCCGTAGTATTGGACTTGACTTCATCTTTAAGTAAAATAGGAATCTCCTTTTTTTGTTTTTTGTTTCATTGAATTGTTTTGCCATTTTGATTGCACAATTTGTAATTAGCACTCCATCACTAAAAGGTTTCTTCGCTCTGACAATTTCCAACGCAACTTCGTAAGAAGCGGCAATACTGCGCTTGTTATCAGTGTTAGATTTTTAAAAGAATGTTTGTTGTTTGAGTTTTTTCTTATAATCCGTAATGATAGCCTTTCTTGACTCCCCTGTATATTGATGAAATGTTTTCTCGTGTAACGTAGTGTAATGTCTTTTCATATTATATTCTTTGGGAACCGATGGTACTTGCATACAAATAATGCACTGAAATTTATTATTGTTGTTTGTGATTAAATAGTCTGATTCCCAACGGTCGATGTTCGTTCGTTATTTTTTTTTTCTGCGAAGACATATTTCACCGAGTATTTCACTTAAAAAGGCTTTAGAATTGGTGCGTACTGCACAGTAGAACAATTATTAACTAACTCTGCCCGTCCCGCTTAACTCAACCTCTTTATATATAGCGCGTGGCTTCCCGAATATTCGAGAGAGACCGAGTAAGATCGGTCCGATTTCCAGTAACTTCGCTGCGACCTTCTATCCGTCGCCAGTGGCGTCATACGTTATTTTATTTGTATTTTATGAATAATGTAACAATTGTGCAGGCCGCAAACAATAACGGCCTCGTGTTGAACAGCACTGGCTTAATACATCTGTTTAAATTTGCGTATATGTTAATTTATCCTTTGACTTGACTCGATTACTATATTTGTGCTTAACATTTAGTGCTCACTGCCAGATTTAAATTCAATTTTATGCTTTTATTCATGATCAAACTAATAATAAGTTTATATTGAGTAATCAGTCCTAATTCTACATTCTTGCCTCTTTAGTCCGAAGCTAATGGCACTGAATTTATGCTTCTGCCTTAATGCTGTGCTTACCTAATTGTTGCAACATTAGTTTTCCTTTTTCAGAGATACTGTAAATTATTATAGTTTTTTAAGTTCCACAGTATAGTAAATATTTAAATTGCAAATTCTTTTATGGCCGTTATGTAATTTTGTAACTTTTGCCTTTCGTAATATGTAAATATTTTCATATCTATTTAATAATTATATTCGATCGTCCTTAGCATTTTCTATAGCTATTAGGGCATGTTTTTTTTAAACAAAGGTGTAATTAATTTTTAATTAACAGGTATAACTAGTATGTAATTAATCGAGTATTGTTGACAAAGGGTGCAGAATAAATCAATCGAGAACTTGCAGTACTTTATATTCTGCAACATATACAACTTTTAACTAGTATAACTTGTAAACAGTATTTTTAACATGTACTCAAATTCCTAAAACAAATAAATAAAGCAATTAATGTCAATAACATTAATTATTTATTCTGAATTATAAGTGTTTTGTAACTGTAGTTTCATATTAGTACCAAGTTCGAATCTGAGAGTAGTTAAGTGCTTGGGAAGAAATTATATAACATATGAATTCGACTCAAGTGCGAAAACAGTCCTTCTCAGAACTAAGCCTGATGACGGAAGCAGAGCCCGCTTCCGAAACGTGGCACTCAAAAAGCAGAAACTGGAAATAAACCGACCAACTCAACTAATTAATTATTCCATTACTTACTGTGGTTTACTTCAGATTTATTCTCACTAGGTTTTTTTGATAATTTATATTTGTAACAAATGTTACATTTTTTTGACATCCATTGTTTATTTATTTATTTTAGGAAATTGCGGATTCTTACAATAATTAGTAACGATACATAACACAATAATAGAGAAAATATATTCAAGGTCCAATTTAGCTATTATTAACAAATATTCTTACGCCTACTAAATAAGGGGGCTATTTTCTTTTAGCTTAATCACGTATTTGGAATTTCACTCCGGGGACAAAGCAAGCGCTTGTTAATTACCCTGAGAAGCAGTCTGTTTATTTACTGAATCAAAAACTTTTTTTAAAACCCTTATTAGTGTGACCACCAACGCCAGTTACATTTTTTCGCCCTGTTTGTATACGATCAAGAAAAAAAAAAGAATACATTATTGACTTTAACTTGATTGAAATAAGAAGCATTTATTCTACAGTCTTCGAGACTGCTGGCGCCCTATGTTTAGCTTATTTCTGTTAAATCCTTCTCAACGCCTCCGCCTCCGTCTCCGTACTGAAGAGCTAGCCGAAGAGCATGGAGATGTAGGTCACAAACTCTGGTAACAAGCGTTGGTCATGTGATAAGAAAATAGCGCACAAATTAATATCAAACTTTGCAGCATTACACTTCAAAGAAAGCCCGATTTTTTTCAATATTTAAAAAAATACCACCGCACCACTACTTACTAATTTAACCTTCACATCATTCCCTTGCGGGGTTATTTATTTTTCATTCACAATTTTTCTCCTTGATTTCCTATCTCCGCATACCTACCTAGCTTCCGCAAGATTCATACATTGTCTCTGGCATGCCCTTCTATTTTTAAACTCTTTCATTCCTTTATCATACGTTCTATTACATTCAGCCAAGTTTTACGTGGCCCACTAGACCCGGTCTTTCCTCTAACCTCAACCACATATATTTGCTTCGTTAATCTTTATTCTCTCAATGTGACGAAACCAACGTAATGTTACTACCTTTATATCTATCCCTGATCGTCTTTTCCTCACCACACTCCGTCATTATTTATCTTGTCACTTATCGTTTTACCACATGTGCTTCTCAGGAATTTCATACCCACGGCATTTATTTTTCTTTCGTGCTTTTTTGACATAACCATGTCTCACTTCCATACAGTACTGATGGGACAAACACGCCATTCTGGATTGCTCGTTTCGCAGTGATTTCGGTTCTCATTATCGTCCACATACTTCCATTCCCCTTCCTACCAGTATTGATCCTTCGTCCAATTTCGCCCTCAATTGCACCATCTGCAGTAAACATTCTACCCAGATATACTAGCTCGTCCACTTGCTCCACAATTTCATCTTGCAGGGTAAATACTCATCACAATCTTAGTTTTGTTCAAGTTTACATTTAGGTCCATGCTCTCACGGACTGTATCAAATTTCCTCAGAACGGTTTGTAGCTCATCCGCACTGTCACTTAATAAGACAGTATCATCGTCATACACCAGAAGTCATACATTTAAGTCACATTACATTACACCATATGTATCGGTGAATGCTTGTCTAACACATTTATCCATGTATACATTGAACAACCACGGTGACATCACACAGCCTTGCTCAATAATAAAGTATTCACGCACACCTCCTCTCACCGTTGTACACTACCCTTATTTCACTGATTAGACCTTTATTTACGCCATATTCATTTAACATTTTCCACAGCTTCTCCCTATTCACTCTATGGTATGCTTTCTCCAGATCTACAAACACACGGTACCGCTTCCTTTTTATACTTAAACACTTTTCCATCACCTGCTGGAGAGCAACCGTCTGATAGACACATCCTCTCCCTGGAATGAAGCCACCCTGCACATCCCAAATCTTATTTTGTGTAGTTTATCGTACTCTATCAATCAGAATTCTTCCAAATACTTTACTAGGCGCGTTGAGCAAACTTATTCCTCTGTAGTTCTTGCAATCACTCTTATTACCATTGCCCTTATACAGTGGTGCAATGATCGCGCTCCTCCAATCCCTCGGCACTTTTTCACACATAAGGCCACAATCGTCCCGTTATTGCCTTACTCGTATTCATCAGTCCTGCAACGTTCTATTTTGGGACACGTTTTGTATATTTGACCCACTTCCAGAAGGGTTTTTTGTTTCCCCCAAAATCATTCTGCATTTTCTCTCCTTCCACAGCCATGACTTCCTCTTTAGTTGTTCTCACTGCCTCATTCGCTTCTTTGTTTCTTAATCAGAACACCTCATACAATTGCTTTTCCTCAATCTCATTTTTTGCAGCAATCTTTTTTGTTCCATACCGCCTTTTTTACCGACTCATTCCACCGAGCACATTTTTTTTGTCTACCTATAGTCGCCCACAATTGTCAACGCAGTCTTTCAAGCTTATCCATGCACTTTCAACGTTAGTTTCTTTTATTTGTTCGCTCCACACTGTTTCATTCACATTCAACTCTTTACTCACAGCATCTGCGTATTTCATTCTGTCACCATTATCCACTAGTTTGTCTACCCTAATTCTTGACATTCGCACTATGTTTGCTTCCTTTCTCCAGACCCACTTTTGCTGTAAACACACTCTCGATATATCCAAATAGTAGTCCGATCCACACTCCGATCCGCATATTACTTTTGTATCTTTCGCCAGGTTTCTAAGCCGTGCAACATACACTATCAAGTCCATCATACTTTTAGATTCACGTCTTTGCCATGCATACATATGTACATTTTTATGTTTAAACCACGTATGGGATACAAACAGGCTTCTCTCAACATAGATGTTCACCAGGCGTTCACCACTGATACTTCGGTCTCCGAAATTTCGTAGAAAGCGTTCAGTATGTTCTCTCTGTACACCTACACATCCGTTCGTCACTTTTTACTTTGGCTTACATACGTTGAACATATTATCTGTTTCATTTCAGAAGTTCTCACGCTCCTGGTCTCTTTCTCCATTCACCGGTGCATAGCATGCAATGAGAAACATTCTTCGAAACTCCACTTTCATTCTAACCCATATTACCCAGGGACATACCAATTCGTACTGTTTAACACATCTTTTCGCTCTTTCACTTACGATCACCCCAACTCCTTTTGCGCCATGCACTTCAGTCTCAACTCCTGCCCCTAGCGCTAGGCAGACATCTTCCATCTCCACAGCATCCTTTTCTTTGTGCTTTGTCTCCGATACACACAGAACATCAAGGTGTCTTTCGTATATTACATTCGGAATTTCAAATATTTACCTCTAATATTCCACGTACCGACTCCCCATTTATTCCTTACACAGTCGTCAGCAACGGGGCCTCTCTGTTTCGACCTTGACCCCCCCTTGTACACAGAACTAAAAAAAACAAACTAAACAGTTTCAAGCAAATACAAGTTTATGCTGAGTGTGTTGCACAAAGAGCGTCAAGTGCTGAGACAAACAGTGCTGCCACATTTAGTGTGATGTATTTATAATTTATACGAATTTACATTTTTATTTATTTTTAATTTTATGACCTAGAACGCATTCTATTGAACTTAACGGTAATAAATTGAGATTAGACCCATATTTACCATGTACCTATAGGGGGTACAAAAAACTGGACATTTTCAGCGGTGGTGAACTGAAAAACCTTGTATCTTAAACCTTCAAATTAACATAACATAACTTTCACGCCATTCCATTGCGGGGTAGGCAAAACAATCCCTGCCTCTTATTTATTTTTCATCCACAGCCTTTCTCCATGCTTTCCGTACCTCCCTAGCTTTCGTAAGATTCATACATTGTCTTTGACAAGCCCTTTTATTTTTAAAACTCTGCATCTTTCTTTTTTTATCATATATTCTCCTACATTCAGCCGTTAATATTGCGTTGTTCATTCTTTCAATGTTACAAATTCATCGTAGTGTACTAATATTATTCCCATCGATCATCATATTTCCTCGCTACATTCCTTTACTATACACTCCTTCTTTAACTTACTCATTCCCGTTCTACCATATGCGGTTCTCAAAAATCACATACCTACGGCATTTATTTTTCTTTCGTGCTTTTTTTGACATATTCATGTCTCACTTCCACACTATGGGACAAACACGCTACTATAGATTTCTCGTTTCTCAGCTAGACTAATGCTTTCGTTTCTCATTATCGTCCACATACTTCCAATCACCTTGCTATAGACTTTGCAAATGAGTTATATCGTGGACCTAAAAAAACACAGAACCACAGCTAGCGGCTGTATAAACTATTATTTGTTCCATTTTAATAAGCAAAGAAGTACTATTATATACCACTGTAGGAATAAAATATTACATACAAACTGGTATAAAAAGTAAAATCAACACTGGCCATAAGGTTTAAGATTGACTATATTTCGTGTATTGTAAAGTCAGGCTGAAATCTGCATACTATAAGCTAACTTTATTTGTATTTAAATAGCTTGAATTCAGAAAAAGTTATTTTTCAAATTACGGAAAGCTTAAGTAGTTGTTGTGAGTAAAACTAATGCAGGCGAGCTACTGTAACAAAAAAAAATACAACAAATCTTCCTAAACATACGATGTAAAAAGTACATTAACATCTTCCACTAACTCAAAGGACAGGACGGCGCGAATAAAAAAACATGAAATACATAGGATCGATATACAGGAAGTTGTAGCAGTTATTTTTCAAAGGAAACCGACTATAATAACACTCTTCTCATTTTTAAATTTATTATATAAGAAGATAAAAAGTATATTAAAGCAATTTTTATTTTATGATGTATAAAATCTTGAATATGAATGTGGTAAAGAATATTGTTTTGTAGAAAAGCGATTTATAAAATTTAATACCTTAGCATTATTACAGTTATTTTATGTGAAAAGACTGAATGTATCCTTCATTCTTTTGATTTTAATGTATTCCTTAATACTTAATAAACCTGAGTTTTTATTAATAGTAGGTAAAATCTTACAATGCGATATCGAAATAAAGTTAAAATGTGCATGTTTGTCTGCATTGCGTTCATATCTTAGCTCATTCCCTAGTTTACATATTTAATCTAATTGTAAAAACCTCGGTGTTCCCTAATCTATGGAAAATTTCTATAGTACAACCTATATTTAAAGAAAACTGATCGCTGTGAAATTGAAATTATCGCTCAATTTAGAATCTATCTTATTTGATAGCACTTACAATCAAGTAAATACGTCTATGTAAATACTTCAGCATTATAAAAGGTAGATCTACTACAACGAATTATGCTTTGTCACTTATTTTATTGCCTCCTTATAATTATTGTGGTTATGGTTTATAATCACAAGGTCTAAATAATTTAATAATAAATAAGTGTGTGTAAATGTTCTCAAAGCAAATCGTTAAACTAACCAAAGATCCAAAACACTCAATAAAAGATAATGCCGTTGTTTCAGTGGGTAGGTTAAAGTAGGCCGGTTCAATCTTCTTGATTTGCTTAATTACCACAGTTTCTGCTTGGTTATTTCCACTTAACATCAATATAGTAACTGCAATGTAACAATAATTAAAATAATCTCGGACGCCAAGTTATTTTTTTGATTATGCTCGGAATAACTAACCCGAGGATACAATAAAAAATTCACCAAAATGTCAAAATAAAAATATACAAACTATGTTTATTAAACATTTAAAGGAGGGGGCACGTTTTAAATGTAAAATACCTTTCGGTCAGAATTTAACCAAATTTTGATATGTTCTAAAACTTGACCAATTGATCAAATGTCTTCATTGCCCGAAAGCTCAAAGCTCAACAGTTTTTGATATACAGGGTCTGCAATATCACCATTTGATACTTTCAATATATCGTAAAATGGACATCTTTGCCAATATTAACGCAAAACTTAGTAAAATGTTATTTTTTGTGCTACTGGTTACAACCTTTTCTTTACTTTTATTATTTTTGTACATACACCTGATATACAGGGTGAGACCAAATATATGTATCTGAAAAGAATTATACGGTGGTATTGTTTTGATATTTTGGTGAATGGAAGTTAACACATATATATGTCCATTTAAATTATTGTTGCAAGTTAAGTCCCATAGACATCCGTTATACAGAGTGTTTCATTTTTTTAACAGATTTAATTGAGTATTATTATACTTCCTAGTTAATTTTCTGATAACTTAATTGAAATGTCTATATTAAAATAAACTATTTCTAACTGTATATACCTACATAATAGTCACGATGTGTTTATACTGATACTGGGTGTCCAAGTACAAAGGACCAAAGCGATATCTTAAACTTCATATAGGTACGGAAAAAACCGTTAAAATAAAAAATACCTTGCAATTGGATGTCGTTGCGAAATACAAAGCTTTTGGAGATTGACAGATAGAAAGGTTAGATGTGCTTCATTTATTATGCTCACTATTTTCTAATAAAGTTATATTTAGTATTTACTTATTCGTTTAAACCAAAACCGTAATGTGGTATTGCGCTTTTTCTTCTGCTTTTATTCGTACAACTAGATTTTTTTCTGATTTTGCACTTTTCTTTCCGTTTTCATACTACAATTATTATTTTTTTCTGTTCCCAAACTTATAAAATAACAACAATATGGTAGGTGGCTATGAAACGTCAAAAATTAATCCACTAATTAAGTGATATTCTTGATGCATAGTTGCAAATCTACTTTTTGAATTAAAATCGTTGAAGAGTTTATGTGAAAAATGAATCGAATTCCATGTTTTGCTTGTGGAAATGTTTTAGTTCCTAGGGTTATGCTGAAAATAAGTGGTGAGGTAAATGCAAGAAAGCAGGAAATTGTGATTGCACGTCGCCGCCAAGCAAATCTACCAGAGCGGGTCATAATAGAAGAAACTCGAATCTGCAATGTCTGCAATATTTCTATTGTAAGGGAAATTCAAGCAATAGACAATAACCCAAATTGTTTGCGATTAAATGTGCTACAAAGGTCAACTCACTTATGCTGCATTTGTAACGATGGGAATGATATACATAAAATATCCATGAAAGGTAGAATTAATATTTTTGTTGAGAGACGTGCCAGAAAATACGTACTGCTGTAATATTCATTTGGATGAGAGTGGCAATCTGTTTGAGTTTCTGCTCCCTGGGTTACGATATGTAAATCGGCCATTATTAGCAGGTAATGAGATTTATATTTATTTACAAGCATTACGTAAGGAAATTAAGAAAAAAAGCTACCACACGGCTTACGAAGACGAAAATAACTTCACAGATTCTCAATTTAAAGCAGCTTCTCCTATAACCAAAGATCAATTTAATAATCTTTTTAACTTTTGTGACCGCGTTAGAATAGGAAATTCTTTGAGATATGTAAGTAAAAAAGATCTCTTAGCATTCCTGTGCAAGTTATCGTTTATTTTTAATTATTCCACAAGACAACAAGCCAGTTTAGCTATATCTCTAGTTAGACAATCTCTTTCTGCAAGATTTGTACCACAAAATATTGGATTTACTGCTACAACAAGAGACAGTTACATCGAAAATCATGTAACTCCTTTTGCAAATCGTCTATATAATCAAAACCTGGATCGGCCTCAAGTTATAGTGTATAATGACTGTACTTTTCTAGAAATAGAGAAAAGTTCTTGTTTTGAAGTGTTGCGACAGTCCTACTGTACTTATAAGGGTAAATATCTTATCAAGCCATCTCTGCTTGTTGCCCCGAGCGGATTTATTCTAGACATTCAAGGGCCATGTTTCTCAAATTCTGAAAACAACGATGCTAACATACTTATAAGTGAATTTAATAGAGATGTCAATGGAATGCGTGAATGGTTTAATGAAGGAGATATTTTCATTCTCGACCGCGGGTACTTGGATGCTATTCCAGCTTTAAATAGATTAGGTATTAATTTTAAAATGCCAGCCTTTTTGCCCAGAGGTCAGCCACAGTTATCTACAGAAGAGGATAATGATAGTCGTCTCGTTACGAAAACAAGGTGAATCGTAGAAGCACGCAATGGGCACCTAAAATCAATTTTTAAATTTTTTAGCTTTAAGATAAGAACACCCCACATTTGTAATATTACTGATTTTTCTTAAAATTGCTGGAGCAATTATAAATAAATATTTTCCACCCATTTTAATGCAAGATGCTACTATTGAGCTAGCTGAAAATATTCTTCAAAAAGTTCAAGAGCCAAATGTTGTTCAAGCCAGGGTTGAGGAGGAAAACTTACGCGCTAGAAGGGGCAGATGGGTTTATTTAAATGAAATTATCGTTTCCTCATTCCCACGTTTGTCACATTACTATCTTAAAGAGTTAACTGTAGGTATTTTTCAATTAAAGCATACTCCTTCTTATATACAGGACAATGAAATAGAGGACCGCCAGGTTCAATATCAATTTGATGAAAACTACGAACCCGGTTTTATACGGGTAAGGATATATTCTCGCCTCAGAAATGCTACTCGTTACCAGTTGTGGATTGCATTTGTGCCGAATAATGAGGAAGAAGAACCTAACCCAATATTAGGTACTTACTGCACCTGCAAGACTGGTGCCAGAACTTTAGGTACTTGTTCTCATGTGGCAGCTGTACTATGGTCTTTAGGATACGCTAGGTATCAAGAGCTAATCAAATATCCTTCTACAAATGTTTTAAATCATATACTAAATGCAAATAATGTGGAGGTGATAGACATTTAACATTTGATTAAGCAACTTTTTGATTTCTATGACAATGGTTATATAAAGACCAAAAATTATATACTGTTTTCTGCCTCATCAGTTCAGTTATCTTATTAAGCTTAGATATTTTTAATATATTAACGTTTCTACATAAACATTTCTTATTTCCAATGCACAAAGCGGTAGTGATGATAGAGGTAGACCTGCGAAACCGGTCTGTCGATGGTGTGAACAGTGAAGATACTAGTATCTTAAAGAATTTTCTTGTCTGAGTTTTGCAAAATAAAGATGAACTTCGACAAGCGCCTTATTTATCAAAAGAATCTACTGAAAACTTTAATAGAAAATAGTGAGCATAATAAATGAAGCACATCTAACCTTTCTATCTGTCAATCTCCAAAAGCTTTGTATTTCGCAACGACATCCAATTGCAAGGGATTTTTTATGTTAACGGTTTTTTCCGTACCTATATGAAGTTTAAGATATCGCTTTGGTCCTTTGTACTTGGACACCCAGTATCAGTATAAACACATCGTGACTATTATGTAGGTATATACAGTTAGCAAATAGTTTATTTTAATATAGACATTTCAATTAAGTTATCAGAAAATTAACTAGGAAGTATAATAATACTCAATTAAATCTATTAAAGAAATGAAACACTCTGTATAACGGACGTCTAGGGGACTTAACTTGCAATAATAATTTAAATGGACATATATATGTGTTAACTTCCATTCACCAAAATATCAAAACAATACCACCATATAATTCTTTTCAGATACATATATTTGGTCTCACCCTGTATATCAGGTGTATGTACAAAAATAATGAAAGTAAAGGAAATGTTGTAACCAGTAGCACAAAAAAATAACATTTCACTAAGTTTTGCGTTAATATTGGAAAAAATGTCCATTTTATGATATATTGAAAGTATCAAATGGTGATATTGCAGACCCTGTATATCAAAAACTGTTGAGCTTTGAGCTTTCGGGCAATGAAGACTTTTGATCAATTGGTCAAGTTCTAGAACATATCAAAATTTGGTTAAATTCTGACCGAAAGGTATTTTACATTTAAAAATTTAAAAAAATATATCTTAAAAACTAATTGTGATAGCCTTAAATTACTAAATTATGGATAGAAATACCTGTTCGAAACATTTTGGTACACAACTTTTTAATAACAACTGGTATCTAAACAAATACGGAAATGCAAACCAAAGGTGATGTAATCTTTGCACCAATATTGCACAATATGTCGTAATAACAATTCTGTACGTTGTACAGCATCACCAAAGTTGAATTTTACTTCTTACAAATTTATCTTCATGAAATTTTAATAATCCAGTGTTTATTCCATTCTCTCGAAAGTTAAAAAAAATGTGATCTAAATTTAGATCTGAATTAAATGCAAATGCACTCATAAAATGAAATCATCCAAAAATAGCAACGTATAGTACAAGTGTACTTTCAAGTACCAATAAAAGTCAATAAAAGTGTAAGCCAATGTGTTAAAAGTGCCTGCAAAGAGCAAATGTTTCAGATTTTAATATAATACGAGTTAAATGTATTTACCATTAAATCAATGTCACTTTACACAAAATTTAGGTGGAAACCAAAGATGGCTTCACCCATGAAATGAACGTACATCAAGTAATGCTCAAAAGAACGCTTACGATATCAGGTGATATAGCGGTGCGCGAAAAAATGTGCGCAAAAATAATTCAAAGATGTAATTGTATAAACCCTTAAGAAGATATGCACTTAAGTTATACCAAAATGCAAATTAAGTTGCCTACCACAGCTTATAAATCATTAATAACCAAAAATCCTTTTTTCTTATATTTTACAAGTAAATGAACGAAGAACGTGAAAGATTCGTTACACCCTGTTTAAATAAACATTCACGATGTGACACCATACAACATGACATTTTAATAAAAAAAACTTCGTTCATTTAATGTTTCTGTAACTGCAACTACTCTTATATCCTCTTATCTGAATAATCGGTTTCAGTTTGCTCAATATAATGGATTGCAGTCAGACATGTTCCATCACAGCAGTGGCGTGCCTCAAGGATCCGTATTTGAGCCGTTATTGTTTACGCTATTTATTAATGATATCACGTCAGTTATCACTAATCATCAATTACTTTTCGCCGATGATATAACAATTTTCAATGAGATACCTAACGTAAATTGTTCTAGTTGCTTATAGAGTGATCTCGATAGCATCACTGAGTAGTGTGACCAAAATAAATTGAACATTAACACAAAAAAAAAATGCGAAAAGGTATCGTTTACAGACAACATGTCAGGAGTACGCACCAAATCAGCAGTATCAAAAAAATACAAAGAAAATTCTTGAAACACGTGTTCTTTATGAAACCATTCCCAATTATCCTAATTATCCATATTTAGACGTGTTAAATGAGTTTGATGTACCTTAATTGAATTCACGCACAAAAAAACATACTTATATATCTGTTTAAACTGCTAACACCTTTATTAGATTAATCAAGTAACTTAAACTTAATTACGGCAGCTAAGATACTCAAATTTATTTTACCTTCCAGCCGTAAATGTAAACAATTTTAGAAACAATCCTATTTATGAAATGTGTTTTTTCTACAATAAACTACTCGGTTACTGATCTATTTTGCACCACACATGCATTCAAAGGTATGTTAAAAACGCTGAAAACGGAATAGCTTGCAATGTAATTGTTTATGCATTATTATTATTATTATTATTATTATTTAACGTGTTAAGGATCAAATTATCTTTTTGTGAAACCATTTTAATGTTTGCTATATACATTACCAACTTGTGCATCTTTCATATCTGTATAAATTGTTTTGACTTTTTCATTACTCTGTAATTGGATGAAAGCCTGTTGAGTAAGAAATGATGATGATGATGATGGTATAAAGGTATTTTGATACGTTTACGGAAATGTGTTTTGACTATTACTGTATCGAGTATAGTGAGCTTCCTCTGAAATAAATGTCTACATTACGTACGAACAGAAGTTTACATTGCAATCGTTATGTATTGAAGCTACAAAAGACCCACAAACACTTCAAGGTGTTAGCTTTAGTTCACAAGGATTATTAGTCCGTTTCGTGCTAGCCAACATAAAAGCGATTTCTAAACATTGAAACAAAGTACCTAAACCTTACTTGTCCCATGAAGCAATTAGGTTACCTAATATTTTATAAACAAGATAAATGTAGAAATTGTTATATAAATAATTCATTTACGTAATATTTTGAGGAGAGTTTATGTTAATCGTACTATGTTAGTCGAAATGGAATAATTACTTTAGCGGCATGTTGCGTTGCACGTCTTTCGCATAAGATGATTTCTATGTCCAGGGTCTGGTTGGGGTGGAGTACCCTTGTAAGAATTATTTAAAAAACTTTTAATTGACGATTTCTACCACGATTATTCTATCTGTTTCTGTTATCTCTTTGTATTAGTTGACTGTGTATATCAGGTTTGGTTTTAATTAAAATTAAAGTATGAGCGACACGATTCGCTCCATTACACAAAATTGTGCTAGTAGCTCTTTTCACTATTTTCTGCAGTGGCATCAGGCATTGCGTAACTAATTTTATGAATTTGTTGCAATAAAACAGAAGATATAATTTATATACAGTTGCTTTACAATTTTCATTACTGCAACAGTAGGCAAAAGTAGAACATATTAATAAAAATGTAAACGTTAAGTTTAGCTGCGAAAAAAAATTAAACTAGTAGGTACTACTAGGTGCATATTAAATAAAGTAAACACGGTATGGCTACTAATTTAAAATACTAAAAATTACAAACTTTTTTCGCTTACAATAAGATGTAATAATAAATTAACACTTGTCTTAGCTTTACGAATAACATGTTCTAAGTGTCCTTCACTACGTTAGACCCACAGTTTGTACTGTTCTTGCATATTTCTGACCATTTCATCCAGTGTTTATGATGTTTAACGATAATTTTGTTCAGGTCCAATCATAAAAAAAATTAACGATGGCGTATGAGAATAAGATGAAAAAGAAAAATTCGTAAAACGTGAAATCACATTGTCTCCAAACGTCTCCCAATGAAAGGCTCTTGCAGTCTGTGTTGTGTGGCACGTAGCCCCATCTTGCCAAAAAAACTGGCTACCGAAGGGTAAGTTTCTTGATCTGCAAGAGCTCCGAAAGTTATCTACAAACGGTGCGAGAACTTGAGTAATATAGCAGTAGAAGGAGGGCAGAATAGGGCCGTGACGTCATAATAAATTAAAAGTGGTGGGCGGTGGAGAGGGCTTAATTAAGTGGTGGGGGTATGAGTGGAGGGTTTGTGGTGGGACGAGGAGTGGGGTTGGCTTTTTTTCGAATGCGTTTTTCAACCCCTGGGCGAATTTTAGCCCCTAATAATGGTCCTTTTGGCATATTAACAGTCTTTTTGGCGGTTTAACCCCCCGGCTAGTGGTGTTGGATGCCCCTAGGGTGCGGTATAGTGGCCATTTTGGTTGGGTTAAGAGAGGGGGTTAAGCCTAGATAACGCCCTTATGGTTTTATTAAGGTGGGGGCCATACCCACACCTTTCAACTGTTGTACGTGGATTAAGACCGGGTAAGACTAGACCACGCCTGGTTGATTGAGACCACCCCTCTGGTTTCTGATTGGTCCTTAGTCCCACCACTCAACAGCTGTGCTCTGATTGGAGGAGTAACTCTGCATTTTAAATGGTTAAAGCGGGAAATTTGAATTTGTACTCTAATAAGGGGACATTGCTTTTAATTATGAATCATAATTAAATTGATGAGGTAGTGGTATTATGAAGGCCAATTATTTTAATTATAAGTCAATCAAATTCCGCGGCCATTTTGATGTTAATTACGAGCCGTAATTAGATTGTATCATCATAACCCCTTTAATTAAACGTCATATTCAAGATCCTCGGCCATTTTGTTATGGCGGGAAATTTGAATTTGTATTCTAATAAGGGGGCCTTAATGTTAACTTGTAGGTAGGTGTAGGGCTGCACAACTTCTTCTCGGGGCTAAGCCCCCTTGTCCATTAACTTGCATTCGGGACTTCGCCCTGGACCAGTTGGTGGGAAATTTTAATTTGTATTGTAAATTTTGTCTTTATGTATGTAGAACTTATGTAAGTTCAAATATAATGAGATTACAATCAAATTACTTGTATTAATGGAATGTGAGCCTGCAATATCGCAAGGATTCAAACATACCAAAGCAACTTGATTAATTTATGGAATTATTAATAGAAATAAAATACCTTATTTTGATTATACTGTACTTCTGTAAGTTCCGAAACAGCGGCTTGCTGAATCAGAGCTTAGAAAACTTCGTTGCGTAAATTTTACATAGAAGTTGAAGTAAAACTGGATTCGATACATTAAATTCCCCAAATGTATAAATTTTCTGCTGGTTTAATCGGATATTAAAATTCCACTTCATAGTAACAAAAGTTATTGCGTCATTATTGGTTGAACGATAATTATACCGTAAAGTAACTAAGGGTAAATTGCAATTGGTTACGTAATTATGCGGCTAAATAGAATAAAGTAAAATGTAAAGTAGAAGTAAATAAAAAGTGCCTGAAAAAGCAATAATCTCAAATTATTGTATAATAGCTTTTCAAATAAACTTACCGTACAAATTATACAGCACTTATTAAAACATTTAACAAAGCAGTATTGGTACTAATTTATTCTTACAATAATTAAATGCATGTTGAACGCAATGCATGTTGAGTTGCCTAAATAAACGTAAATTTTATTAACAAACGTCAAGATTTGTTACAACCTCGTAAAACTCCCTCAATACATTGTTACTTTGATCAAAGGGAAGAAGCGAGTATATGCGAACGCCTGAGATCAAGGGATTCCTCTCACCAGACCGAACATAACTCACTGAATGCCCGAATCTGTCGTGAAACCAACAAATACGTCGAAGAAAATAGATCCAGATTACCAGAAACGTCGATAATAGAGACGAGAAGAACTTCTGGCACATCTATAATGTCCTTACGAAACGTAAAACTAACCCACAATCCTACCTAACCGATTCTCAGGGCAACTTAGTTTCAAGCGAAATGCAAGGGAGAACACTTCCGCCCTCACCTACAAACAACAAATTTCCGCAACTGGACAAGACGAAGTGGCCAGACCCATAATTGGACACCTACCACCTCAGCGGTTCGACGATATGTCTATGGACAATAAGCGCTTCACCACTTGCTATTTCCAGACGCCGTGGAAATTCGCCTCGACCGTAATGATCCCTAAAAACTTCTCTGTATTTACAAAACCCTCATCCTACAGACCCATCTCTGTGCTCAGCTGTCCATGAAAGTGGTTTGAGCAGATCCTAGCTCGAAGGCTACGTAGAGTCCATAATCTCCTACCCGACAGCTAGTTCGATTTTCGACCAAACAGAACATGTCAAGACTCACTATAAAACTCCTCTCGGAAACATCACAATCGTTCGACCATCGCCATTGTAAACTCGCCGTGTTCATAGACATAAAGTGAGATTTGGTAAAGTCTGGCGTGCGGGTCTAATTGACAAAATCAAAGCTTTAGAAATTCCACCCAAGGTTACGAAGCTCCTACTATCTGAATAGGCTTAGCGCACTCTCAAAGTTTTACGCAACAAGCAGGCGTACCCCAGGATTCTGACTTGGCTGCATACTGCACCTTACCTTTGCACATGGCATTCCTAGCACCCATAAAGATCGCATAGGAGATTGCCACCCCGAAACCTTACAACATACTTACACTATATACGCCCCGTTATAGACGCCCGAGCTCATTGAACTCTACCCTAAAACCTAAACATCTGAAATCCATAATAATAATAATAATAATAATACTTTAACGGAAAAGTATCCAATTATAGAACAAATACAACCGGATTAAATACATAAGTATAAAACAGACTATGTGGTTAACTACAACTAAACATATTTTAAACAGTTAACTGAACAACATTGTTTAATATACAATCTGGTGGGGCATAATTAAAAAAAAAAAAGAAACGTAAATTATGAATATTCCAAGTCGATAAGTGAAGACTTACATCTGAATATTAGCATTTAATAGTATTGAAATTTAAAGAAATCAGAAGGTGCTTAATAATGATCTGCTTGGCGATTAACAAATTGAATGGCAATTCCTAGCAATAAAGATGTACAAAATTTAGGATGATGAAGAAACAATAAATTCATATTACAGCATATAAAATTAATGATCGCATTTACGAGCTCAATCATGAACTCTAAACACCTAAACTATTAACATCTGAAATACCATAATTAAAATATTTAAAATTCTAATATATTTTAGTGTATCAATTATAGAACAAATACAACCGGATTAAATACATAAGTATAAAACAGAACTCATGTTAACTACAATAAACATATTTTAAATAGTTAACTGAAACATTTGGTATTAATATACAACATTTCATGGACTAAAATATAAAGATGTAAAAATTAAATAACAGTATTTAAAGAAAGTAAATTATTGATTATTCCTGAATAGGTCGATATGATAGAAATATTTACAGTTGAATATTTATATCAATATTAGCATTTACAGTATTGAAATTTAAAGATAATCAAGTGTGCTTTAATAATGAGTTGCGATATTTAACAGGATTAACCAAATTGTAATAATTAAAAGAAGGTACGGAAAATTTAAGTATGAGCAAAATATAAATTCGATTTCTAAACGATCAGTTAATATAAAAATATAGATTTGCATACGGTTCTAATCATGAAAGTTGAAATCGACCTAGCAGATATTTTTTATTAATTACCAGGGGATTAATAATCTTGTTAAACGCTTTATAAAAATCAGTATAAATCGAATCGGCTATGGTTATCTATGACACGCAAGGCATATTCCGTAAAGCAGGCACGGCCGCATGTGAACGCCAAGTCCCACGGAGAATATACTGATTACAATACAGAACACTCAATGAAGCCACCTTACAACATGATAACATAATACCTACGACACAACGTCTTAAAACACTGTAAACAAGACACACACACGGTAAGCTATTCGGTGAAACAGAAGCTACTAAAAACATTCTTCGTACTCGATATCCTCTTACATTCAACACCTAAGATCCCCCAAGAAATAATCCAAAAGCAAATTCAAGCTCCCTCAAACACAACCTCAAGAAAGAGACGAGGACCACTGCTAAAGACCAAGTAAGATCGATCAAATACACCTCACACACACACGTGCGCGCACACACACGCATGTATACACACACGCACTCACGCAACCCCCTCCTCCACCAACGCGAACGCACGCACGTACGTATTAACGCACGCAACCCCCTGCCCCACACTCGCACGCACACATATGCCCTCACGAATACACACACACACACGTGTGTGTGTGGGGGGACAGACAGACAGACACACAGAGACATACACAGGCACACAGACACGCACAAACACACATAGACATACGCAGACTCACACAGTCACACTCAGTTACACAGACACACACACGCACGCACGCACATACACACACGCACGCACGCACACGCACACGCACACGCACACGCACACGCACACGCAAACGCACACGCACACGCACACGCGCACGCGCACGCACGCGCACGCACGCGCACGCGCACAGGCACATAAATACGCACACGCACAAGCACACGCACACGCACACACACACGCACATGCACACGCACACGCACACGCACACGCACACGCACACGCACACGCACACGCACACGCACACGCACACGCACACGCAACGCAAACACAAACGCATACGCAAACCACACGCACACGCATACGCACACGCACACGCACTCCACAAAAACATGCACACCACACGCACACGCACACGCACACGCACACATCACACCACATACACACACACACACACTCATCTCACTGCACACACACACACACACACACACACACACACACACACACACACTCACAGACACACAGACAAGCACACACACACATGCAGAGATAGAGAGAGAGGCACTTCAAACTGAAATAAAATAATATGAGACAATTAATAATAATATCCACATAACATCACACACTACATTGTGTGCACTAAATGCAATAAACAAAGCAATCCAACCCCATTAACACATATGACCCAGGACTGAAGAGGAATCAAATTCCGGTACGCTGGTATAGGAAGTAATAATACGAAACAATAAGAGTAAGTAACTAAAAATTAAGCATACTAATAAAAATAAGCGTACGCGGTTAGGTGAAACTCGACGGAGTGTCAAGATGATCAAGGGTCAATACCGTGAGATCTTAGGGATGTTGGAAACTTTTGCAGAATCAAGAGACAAAAGTTCATCGACAAGATCTGATCAAGGCCTTTTGCTTTCGGTGATGCAATCGTTTACCTTCTTTAGTATCTTGTGTTATGTAGTGTGATACTGGCTGATATCAACGGTCCTCAGTTGTACAGAGCTTAAACGTCCACAAATGCGTAATGAAGCTATGCTTCCTGCAAACTTTTATGCAGCAAAATCGTGATGAGCTTGTCAGTGATGCCCTCAGCTAGCTGAGCGCAAGTGCGAAGAGCTTGACGGCGAAATAAGAACTTCAAATCACCGATTTACGGGTTTAAGCGTTTAGATTTTGCAAAATGACTTTGTATTTACGACATTCCTAGATGACAAGCCAACTGATCAGGAATACTTTCAACAAAGTTATACTGGAATGCCAACTTAAATTAGATAAAGGCGCGTTTACCGTTTAAATGGCCGGGGATTATATTTTTTGATTGTGCACAACCATTAACTGTGGTTACTATTTAGATATTCTATGGTTTATTACTCTTCAAGCATATATTGAATGTAATTTTATGTAAACTATTTGGCAATGTTTTACTAGTTTATAAGCACATTTTTTGCTTGTGCAGGCTCTTTTATGTAAAATATTATTACAAAATTTATTTATTTGAAATGTAACATAGGAAAGTTTACATGAACCTTAAATAGAGAATATGAAAATGTAAACTTTCACCATTAACACTCATAACAAAATACTTATCTTTTTTGGGGTTTTTAATGGTATATTTTAAATTATACAATCTAAACGTTTCGATAACACTTACAGTTATCTTCGTCAGTAGTAATATTTGTTAAAAATTGTTAAAGATGTAAACAATTTTGTCAAAGTTGAAAAATTAAAACATAAACATCAGCCTGCTATTAATACAACAGTTTGAGAAACGTATAAAGCCAACTATAAGATTAAATTTTAGTAAAGAATAACTAGGCCATTAAAAATTAGATATTGTTAAACTGCCTTGAAGATGACAATCCAGAACACTCTACGGCGAAAGCTAACAATAAAATTTGTCAGCCAAAAAACACATTTAACAAAATTTAATCGAGTCATGATGTAAGTGTGAAGTTGTAAAAAACTTCAATTGGAAAATGATAGAAGCATTCACAAATCTAAACATCACATCAAATAAAATAACCCAGTTAAATCTAACAAAGAGATATCTGCATCAAACATTGGAAGTGTTATTAACAATGAAAAGCACAATGCAGAACGTTTTATGTAATTTTTAATTTTAATTTAATGTACGTATGTTAAATTATAGTGCTGTGGTAATTTAACATATAATTGGTAAAGCATTTGCTTCAAGGTCTAGGAAAAACACAGCAAAAAACCTAGACATACCAAAAGTTAAAACTAAAATCAAAATTAAGACGTATCATTATGCTCTTTTTTAAATTATAAGATGCCAAAACCTGTTTAAACGGAGATTTTCTTCTTGTCTATTAAAATTATTAGGGCGTTTAATATATGTCAATAGTTTCACGTTGTAAACGAACATAATAATGAGTTTGTCTTGACAATATTTCCATATTATCAAATGTCATGGTTTAGATTATTCAGGGCATGGTCAGCCACAGAAGACTTCTCAGGTTGACCTAATCTACAAAATCTCATATGTTCTTTGCGTCTTGTATCAAAGCTACGTTTTGTGGTTCCGATGTATACTTTTCCACATGAACAAGATAACTTATACACCCCGGAAGATGATAAAGGATTTGACACACCTTTAGGTGATCTTAAATGTCCTTTAATTTTTCTTGTAGGTTTAAAAATAGTCCTAATGCCATATTTGATTAGGATTTTTTCAATTCTATTTGTAACATTAGCTATAAAAGGAAGAAAAGCAGTACCAACATTAAGAACTGGTTTTTCTTTAAGGTTACGCCTAGAAGGTGTAATAACATTATTAATATCTGTAAGTGAATATCCATTATCTTGTAAGGATTTTCTTAAATATTTATATTCATCATTCAAAAATTCAGGGTCACAAATTCGTTTTGCTCGATCTACTAAAGATTTAATTACACTAATTTTTTGACGTGGATGGTGGTTGGATAATTTATGAAGGTATCTATCAGTGTGTGTCAAGAAATGGTAAACTTCCATTAGTTTCTTTTTCCATGGTAAATTGAATACTAGGATGTATACCATTTGTAAAAACCAAAAACTCATGCAGTGCTTCTTCTCCATGTTTCCAAATAACAAATGTGTCATCTACATATCTATACCAAACTGAAGGTTTTTTAGGTGTATTTTGTAACGATAATGTTTCAAATTAAATATAGAAATTTCGGCAACCTAAGTTGGAGATTAAACAATTCAAATATTAAAAAGAATTGTACTGTTGGAAAATCTTATTTTTAGATATTTTTGAAAGCTGAATAATCTTAATCAAAATATAGAGATCAATACTAATACTTTTATAACATAAGCTGGGGTATTACATTTTGAGGTTAACGCACAACTTCTTAATTTTAATTTTGTGAAATTTTTTGTAGAATGAAAGGTTCTTTTAAAGTGGAGTTTAATGGTACGAAATAACTCCTAAAATTTATTTAAAATTTAACAAAAGTATTTTTGTTTCTAAACACCTACACTAAAATTAGTAATCCGCTCTATTGTTGTCGCTAACTTATAATAGATAATCGTATTATTTTTGGATTCGATTAAAATCCCGCACTTTCATCAATCTATTATATTTGTGCACCGCTGTTTTTGAGATTAGGGGAAATGTTATCAATGGAAATAAGCACAGTAATTTTTTATGTATATAAAATATTACATTGTATTACAATTAGTCAACTTTTATCAATCTGCAAGTTAAAACATTAATTAAACCGCAACAGCTTTATAATTAATGTTTCACCTATAATAAACCCACCTCTCCAAAAAGCTGAAATAGTGTATTGTGCTGTTTGAAATACCCTTATTGTATGAAGAATTTTAAAATAACTTGTATGATTAATTCGGCATTGTTTGTTTGTTTTGCTCAAACCTACAGTTTACACATGCTTTATTACAATTTCAAATACTCCATTTCATTAATAACAGATAATGTTAAAACTTTCACAATTAGTGTTCAGAATTATAAATGAAATTTTTACGTATGAAATGTCAAGGTTCGACTAAGTTTTCCACTAACACCATAATAATTTGATTATAATTACGATTTTGTTACTATTAACGACTATCCGTTGCCAATAAAGTAATAAAAATTGCTTTACTTGGGAGGCTAAGTAATAATATACGTCCTGGTCTAATTGGTCATTGCATTTCTTCAAAAACTTCGAACGTTTCTGGCCTACCACGTAACATAAAAGGAGGAAGTTGGTAAGCTCGGCTGAGAACTCAGTCTAACGACAAATTAGTCGTAGAGCACTTGGATTACGTGGGTAGTTTTGGAGCGTCAATGAAAAGTACGTAGATAGTTAGGTTAGTTAGGAAGAAGACATGGAAGTGGTAGCCAGAAAGGTAAGGAGCACGGACAAGAAACATACCCTGTAAACCTTGAACCAGGGGACACAACAGGACTAGCAAATAAACAACAGTTCCCTCAGTAAGCGTAATTTATTTCTAAATTTACAATCAATAGACTATATATATATATATATATATATATATATATATATATATATATATATATATATATATATATATATATATACAGGGTGACATAGAAAAAAGTGCCATGCATAGTGCCACGCGATAGAGGACGCTAAAATAAGAAAAAAAGTTCCTATGAACTTAGGTCCGCAACGGCATCATTTAAAAGATATAGGGTGTTGAAGTTTATTATTTTTTTTTTTTTTTAATATCTTTCTACAATGATGTAATAAGCGGACGAAATTTTGTATACAGGGGCTTTTTATCATGCAGAATTCAAATATGACCTTAGTTCTTTTATTACTGATAGAGGGCGCCACATACAGGTTTCCATCTTGTTTGAGCCGGTACTAACTTTTTTACCTTACACTATATGTCATTTTCGATTCCATCTTTTCTGCTTCAGAAAGGTATACCTTATTGAAGTCGGTAGGAACAACGGTTTACGAGCAAAATGCATCCGATGGATACAAATTATCCAAAAGCGTCAAAGTAACTTATTTGCAAAAGCAATGACATAACACTTCAACAATTAAATTTTAATAGCAACAATGAAGGGCAGTGACTAAAAAAAACATTAAATTTTTAGAAGATGTTTAAATTGTTGTCCTTGTACTTGAATACATTTTTCAATTCTTCTTCCTAAGGATTGACGGCATCTTTGAAATTATTATGGGTTATTACGGAATCTATCTGCGGATTCCATAATTCTTATCTATAGTTGCTCTTCATTATGTATTTCTACAGAGTAAAGATCATATTTCATGAATCCCCAAAATGAGAAATCGAGGGGATTAAGGTCGGGACTACGAGCTGGCCAGGGTACAGGTCCCACTCGACCAATCCACGTATTTCCAAATCTCCTATCCAAAAATTCCCTTGACAATCGAGAAAAGTGAGCTGGCGCGCCATCATGCATGTAACGCATTCTACCAATAATAGCCAATGGAACATCCTCTAATAACGTATTTAGTTCATTCTCCAAGCAATTACGATACAGTTCACCTGTCAATCGATTGGGCAATACAAATGGGCCAAATAAGTAATTGTCAATTATACCTGCCCACACATTAATAGAAAACCCATATTGGTGACTTCTAATTACGGAGGATTTTCATCATTCCAATGGTGCATATTATGTAGGTTCAGAACACCATCACGGCTAAAATCTCATCAGTAAACAAAATTGAAGAAAAAATATCGTGTCTTTGATTTTGCAACCATTTGCAAAATTGTACACGAGGAAGATAGTCATGTTCTAATAGAGAATGAGGCTTTTGGAAATGATACGGGCGAAGAAGTTGTTCATTGAAAATTTGTCTAACTGATTCACGGTTAATATTTCGTACCGCTGAACTTGTTTTCCTGGTACTTGTTCTCGGATTATTTTTTACCATTCGTAAAACAGTTTCTTCGTTTCGCACAGTGCGACGAGTTCTGGAAATTCCACTATTAACTTTTGGTTATTTAAAACAGCCATCTTCACCCAAACGCCTATGCACGTCAATAAATGTCCTATTATGAGGAATATGCCTTAATGGATATCTGTCTGGATAGATACGTTGAGCATCGGTAGAATTTGATCTAGCTTCGCCGTAACACATAATTAGGTCCCTGTATTGTTCATAGTGAACCATTTTTGAAACTAATTTTGAAAACTCAATAAGAGAATCAATGAAAAACTTAATCAAGAACACAAAATACCTCTAACAAGACAATAATATTTTGACAAGTGTCATAAATTTTGTTTTTTTTTCGTAAATTTTCATCGCCTGTTATTTTCATCACTCCAATAGCACATATTACTTTGTGTTCCTAAAATGGTTCACTATACTTTTGAAGAATACAGGGACATGATTATGTGTTATTTGAGAAGCTTGGTCAAATTTCTTCAAAGCTCAACGTGTCTATCTAGAATGATATCCTTTAGGACAGGTTCCTAATGTTTGAACATTTATTCACGTGCATAGGCGTTTGGATGAAGATGGGTGGTGAAGATGTCTGTTTAAAAAAAAAGTTAATAGTGGGAGCTTCCAGAACTCGTCGCACTGTTGAAAAGAAATAACCTGAACACATTATTAGAAGACGTTTCATTGGACATTGTTGCAAGAGTGGACTTTATGCTTGATGGCACTTTTCTTGAGTGCTAAGGAAATTTTTTGAAAGGAGGTTTGAAAATAGTTGCATTTGTCGTGGGGGCTTGTAATATGATCACTGCTCTTCAGTAATAATAGAACTAAGGTCATATTTAAATTCTGCGTGACAAAAAGCCCCTGTACACAAAATGTAACCGATCAATCAACAGTAGGTCACAATAAGATGAACATTCACTATAAAAGAAAAATTTGTACTTAAAGCTACAAAACAGTATTTAAAAAGCACATGCGCTAAGGTTTGACATAATACATAAATTATACAGAGAATACAACCGGTACAGTTTTATTTCGTGTTCCTGCGCAATGGTTTCGCTTAAATAGTAACTCCCTAAAAGCATTAAAATGGATGCTAAGTGGTAACATTACAATGGGTGTTTTATGTGAAATTTCGGGTTTTATCAAATTATAACAGTTCTACAATAGTGAAACAGTTATGGAGGATGACTATATTCGGATAGTCCGTCTAACAAAGAAACTGCAACATACAGCTTCAACCACAAAGGTAAACAGTTCATTAAAGATTGTTTATACTATGGTTAATTTAAATGCACTTTTTCTTTTGTAGAGACTGTGGCGATTACTGCTGTACGCAGCTTATAGCATATGACAGGTTAGGAACTGTACTCAGTGATACAATTTTATTAATACATGCCATAACATAATATTCTGACCTAGTGTTGACGAATAATGATACTTTAGTCTTAGTTAGTGCAGTGGAGAAGGTTTTAGTTCGTCAGTAGCGAACAGCCAGCCAAGTGAGGAGAAAATCGTAATAAAATTCAAAGCAAAACGAACGATACACGTCTATTCACAAGAGACGCAACAGATATTCAACGAATACTCAAAGGAACTCTTTAGATCGAATTCGAGCTCTAAGTGATGGTTTAACACGATCTCTAAGTGATGGTTTAACACAATCTGGTTAAATTGTAAATTTTTTAGACGGACGGTTTTGGATTACTGTATTCCAATCTACTTTTTGTGCAAGTAACATTTTTTTACATCCGCATCAATAACGATTATATAACTTTACCAAGTAAAGAAATATTTTCTATGAAAAATTCTCATAAAAATGGTGTTACACACCCAATATATATATATATATATATATATATATATATATATATATATATATATATATATATATATATATATATATTTGTTGAAGTGAATTTTAGTACGAGGTAGTTATTTAATGGTACCAAAATCAAGTGGTGATTCCGCAAAGTAGGGTATATCTGTAAGTAGACGAATTTAAAACTAACCATAACCCGGGAACATCGCATAGATGGCACAAGTATATTTATTTAGAACTTTTATAAAGTGAATAGTCCGTACAATAGATATAGAAAATTTAATCAATTGTAGTTTGTAACGTAAATGGTAAACGCAGTAAATACAGAAAAAATTAAACAAATTATGGTAGTGAAATAAGTAACGAGTGAACATTAAATAACAATACGAAAGGATCCGATAACGGTTTTTGCACGTTAAAAATTGTTTTGGACTTCGTATCAAAAAAGTGTGTAACAGTGTTTAAAATTTTAAATAATAATAAGTAATTATAAAGTAATGAAATAATAAATACTCCAAAAAATACTAACCTTACACCACTTATAATGGTGCCTTTGGCTCATGTGGGTAGATTAATAGGGAGGGTTCATATAAATGATTTTCTTAATTACCACTTACCATCAATAATAAAGTATGTAAAAAATGAATGAAGTTATCTCGGGCGGCAAATTGTTTTTTTTTAAATATAGGGACAATTAAGCCGACTTTACAAAAATGTAAAAAATAACAATATACAGACTATGTTTATTGAATATTAAATGTAATGATGAAATAATGAAGGTCTTAAAATTATGCTTAAAATACTAAATAAAACACTACATAGATACCTTAGAAATTTTTGTACATGAACTTTTTTTTTTACAACCTCTAGTATCTAAATATGATTACGGAGAGGATAACAAGATGAAGTCATTCTTACGTCATCATGGTGCAATCTTGACATAATGTTATTAGCCACACCCCAAACTGAATTTATCTTTAAAAAATCCGTATAAATTTCTTCTTAAAACTTTTATATCCACTTCTTATTGCATTATTTGGAAGTATCCATTCAAAAAATTTGCAATCATAAAACGAAAAATGTACGCAACAATAAAATCAAATGCGTACTTAAGATTCAATTACCTTGTAAATTGAATTAATGATAAACGTATAATTAAAGTAAAAATAGTATAAATACGCAAAGAAAACGTAACGAAAACGCCACCAAATTGATGGCGCTTTCACATAAATTTAGATAAAATCAAAAAGAAGCAGCTTCATGCTTCGACACTAAAACAGGAAGTGAAAATGTAGGATTTCGAAGTCGACGATGCTGTTCTGCGCACAAGATATTAGCAGAATACTTAACGGAGACTCGTTATGTATCAGATAAGAAATGAATAAAAATTGAAAGCAGGATTATAAATCTTTACGAAAGAATGCACTATGTAGATATGCAAATTAAGTTGCCTACCTCATACCAATATCTCATTAATTAAAATTTTCTTGTATTTAGAACTAAATGAAGGAAAGATCCTAAATTGAGGTATATTTTATACAACATTAAAAAGAGTTGTTACAACTTAATTCAACTGAAAAAAACAAGTTACTAGAATAATGTGCAGAATTCTACATACAGTACAATGTAGAAGTATATTGAAGTAACATAAATCGCACTTTCGTACAAACTGATGGTTAAGGTTTAAAAAGAACAGAACTCAGTTTATCCTTAATTAAGTAAGAGTATTTATAAATAACAATCTTGTGCATTCCAGTAATAGCCCAGGAACGATCCGGGTCGACCCTCAACAAATTAAGATCAAGCTGAAATTTGGTATGGAGGCTTGTTTTAGGGTCCCTAAAGTACCCTAAAACCACCATAAATCCGTTGCGTCAACCGGCCAGAACTGTCATTTGAAAAGTCAAAAAGAACTTTTGTTTAAAAAACCTAAATATTTTCTAAACCATACCTGAAATGGAAAAATATTCAGCATTAAATTATCTACAAATTAATATATAGTTAATGTTATGTGAGTTGACAAGTGGCGTAGTTGCAGTAATTTTAATACGTTTTTTTAAGTATTTTTGATTATTTTCAGTTCTGTTTCTGAAAAAGATCAAAATATGAAAACAAAAGGAAAAAATAATTTTATTTAAACAAATAACTAAAAAATACGTCAAACAAATCTTTTATAGTTCACATGTGGCGTAGTCACAGCACTTCATCATTTTTTTTTAATATTTTATAAAAATACCTACAATTTAGATACCTTATTCATCAGTTTCGGGTTGAATACTGTTGTGACAGGTGACACCATTACACTGGCCACATGTCAGTGAGCATCTGACTCCCATTGTGTGACAAGAATAAGCATTCTTACAGCCTCCAGATTGACAACAGCAAAATATTTTTTCTAATACCCGTCGTGGGACAATTTCTTTTTCGGTCTTAATAGGCAAATACCCGGCATCATCGACCATCCATCCCCACTCTTGTGGTGGTAGGCTACTGCCCAACCAAGCTTGGACCTATAAACGAAGAAATGAAATAGTATTGAAACATTAAAAGAAGTGGCTTACTTGATGGAAAACCCTAAGGGCATGGAAATAGACAAAATGGACGGTTGGCGGTAGTGAAGCCAGATTAAAATCTCTGTTCAGGTCCCACTTGGTAATATATTGCTGCTATAGTTTATAACTTACGGCAACCAGGTCCGTATCAGATTCGTTTTTTATGTAAAGTCTAGTAACGAATTCGCAACATAGGGCGCCTAGGTTCTCTTTGGTGGTATGAGGATTGTAAAAACCTTTAGAAGGGTAGACATTTTCTTCTTCTGATCCGTTTTCAATACCACTATTTTTCTTTTGTTGAATAAGCCAGAAGTCGTGTCACATCTAGAAATAGCATGTAAAGCCAGAATGATCTCTTAACTCGCCCAGATTTTCTTGTAGCATCCTTATGTCCGTTACTCTGTTACGTTTTGAAGCAGCATAAACAACCTCTGTTTTGCATAATGGATGAATAAGACCATCACATCTGTATCTTCACTTACTACAGCAACAGAATCATTACGCAGCTCACCTGATAATGCAACTGCAATAGTTATACTTAAGAGATCGCCATAACCCTCCGATTTTACCACATTAATCCCACTGTCGGTTAGTATTTTACTTAATGCAGCAATGAATTTGGCTTTGTTCGTGGTGTTCGCCAAAAACTCTTCTTGAGGGACCGTTAGAGTTGTCAAATCGGAGAAATATATGTGGCTTTTCTGCCTTGAATGACTTTGTTCGGCAGATTTTGTTTGGGGTGTAGTGTAACCATCAAATATAACAGTTACATTCTGACCGTAATGATGCCTTAGGTACATGTGATATTGGAAAACACTTCGAAAAACACAGCCGGTTTTTGCCAGACTACTTTGTGGAGTAAATGACCTCCGTCAATCACAATGTGTAACAGAATCTGGACAAACATCTAGGGGTGAACAAAGCTTTTCAAAGACCTTATACAAAGCCGATTTCACAGTGTTACGCAAAGTGAAATTTTCAAACAAACACGGTGGAATTGAAGCCAACTCGTATTTAAAACACTCTTTAATTTCTTCATTGGTAGATGGCGAACAACGTATTCGACTAAAAAGAAGCGCTGGATTTACACTCAATTCCTCGTTTTTCAGTTTTACCGTAATTCCTGCTGACAGTGGCTTAACTCTGTCATTTCCCTTCAGTTTAAAGTCCCTGTAGGTCACACCAATAATTTTTTTACAACATTTGCTCCTATTTCCAAGGCACGGTCGCAGTTTACGTCTTTATTATCGACAACACCTGAACTGATCGAGATTAGTGCTTGAATACTTGGATCAAACGGGTTTCGCATTTTCAACCAATCTGTAAGCTTCAGTATGTCATTCTGGTCGCTCTGGATACGAGAAGGACGTAGATCGACAATAGTTATGCCGGAGTAGATTTCAATTGCTTCTGTCACTTCTAAATATTGGGGCATCGCCGCAATCCATCTAGGCAATGTACTGCCTGAAATGCTTTTTCCGTTGGTTAGTCCTCTAGAAGTTTTCACATGTCTGATGAGCTCCTGTTATATTAACATATCCAGTGCAGTCCCGGACCAAAATTTCTAGAACGCCGTACTACGTTGTAATCTTCCCGTGTCACCGTGTCAATTTTTCGTAATCTGGCGGACACATTGTCCTTTCGCAAGTGACCATATTCTGTATGTACAGGTGACAAATTCCAGCATACGGCAGATGGCCAGCAGCATCACAGTAAGGTAGCATATTATTTGCACAATATAGATGTAGATCCCAATGGCGGTTCTGTCGGATTGAATAGTCAGTTTCAAGATTTCCACCTGCTTCCAGTACTGACACCAGAGTTTAGCAGTACGACTTGTTTTTTTTTTGTTTTTCCACTATTTGTTCAATATCTCTGAGAATGCTGACAAGTACTGGATATTCGTTTAAAGTTTCTGCTTCCTTATCTATATTGTACAATTCCTTTAAATGGCCTTCTAAATATTTAGACGAATCTATGTCTTTTAATAAAGGTTGTGTTAGCGCAGACTGTGTCCATATATGTACACGCAGCGTTCTAGCATAAGCGTAACCACTGGTCATATGTATTATACTTTTCTGAGCGTGTATTGTGGTCCACAATTCTTCAAGTCCCGATCCAGACATTATGGTTCCTATTGCGCCCATCAATGACATTAGCAAATGAAACGTTCCCAAACGAACAATGACTCTTGAGAGTTCATCTGCAACATCGGCTGCCAGCACAATTTCTGTGGCTTTTAAAAAAAAGGGGTTGGTCGAATGTTGCCACACAACTGCGAAAGTTATTTTTCTGACATAAATCTAATGTGTAATAAATCCTTTGATCCAAATTTGCGGTGAAGGTGAATCCCTAAGCCTAATAAAACGGGACAAACATAAGACTTCGGACGGATCACTTATATGATTGATTTGCTTAGGCTAATTAATTTTCTATCGATCTTTGAATTCCTTTCTTCACTGGGAAGTTTAATTTTAAACAAGGTTTGTAAGAACGACTTCAAGGTTTCAGGGACATCACTTTTTCCTCCGTCTTCAAATTCTAGAGTGGAGGGATATACGTCGGTTTTTTAAATACATGCATACGAACGCTTTCCCGAAGTATCTTGGCCGCTGCCGTCAGCGCCCTTTTTCTTTCTGATTCTTCATTTTCACTTCTGTTATTATACCACTGTTCATTTAGAATTTTTTCAGCGTTCTCTTTAAATGTTAGTATGGTATTTTTAACCACTTCTTGTGTAAAGAAAATTATGCCTTGAAAGCGGTTAGCCAACATATTTTTTAAATACGTTTTGCTCCACATTTCGCTTTTCTGCTCATTAGATAAGTAATTTTTTTTATGTTTATGAGTGAAAATTGACATAAATCTATGTTTTCATTTATATAAATACACAAGTTACTAAACGCTCTTTCATACGTTTTCTCAATAGACCTGCCTCGCTGAGTTGTATTTATTATTTTAAAAAATAAATTATAACAAGATTTGTGATACCGACCCTCCACGGCCACTAAATCTACGGGCATATTAATTCTTGTAAATACCTGAATGGACCAAACATCGTTTCGGACACTATAATGCTTCAAAATTTTCTCCTTAATATCAATTGTGGACGCATTCCTGAATTGTCTGCTAGTCTTCCTTTTTGCATATTTATGACAGTCTTCCTAACAAAATATGCACTTGCTTTTGAAATCAAAAGGATTAGACTCAGCAGATCTTAAGGAAATCGCATCTGAGCCACCGTCAACACTTGGAATATTAATACCAGTGTTCACCATTTTTTTACGTAAATAAAGCTTACGACAGTTTCGTGAATTCTAATTGTCTGCATGCAATCAATTTTTCGCCAAAGGTCATCACCGAGTGATTTACTTTTATCGATTAATGTTTTTTTACCCCTAGAAACAATAACTTCTTCCGATTTAGGCAGCCGCAAATCACAAATCACACAAGTGCACGACATCGTAATGTAGTGCCCCACGCTTTTCGAATCGACCTCTACTCTTATGTGCCCACGCGCTAAATAACAACTAAAAATAGAGTAAACGGAAAAATATTTGCACTGATTCTTTTAACAATTTGATTGAAAATCATTTTATTGTTAGTAGTTAAAAAAGTTATTGTATTCTTACGGATACTGCATGGAATTTTTTACACTATGTAATATATTATATATATATATATATATATATATATATATATATATATATATATATATATATATATATATAGTTTTTCATATTATCTTTTGTTATAAAATGACAGGTACGGCAAGGCGACAAATGGTTTCTCGCGTGTTAGCCTCCGACACACACTTAAAGAACTGATATTTATACTGCCTAAAATTATATAAAATTAACTATTTAGTTTTAAGCTTTAGGTGTATATTTATTGTTTAAAATATACATTTCAAATATACCCTTCTTCATATCTATCATTAATATACCGCAACTACGTCACTGGTCAACATTGAGATCTTTGCTTGTCGCCATTTTCTAGGTCATTTCATTTTTCTATTTGTTTCAAAATTGCATGTCAAAAAATAGAAAAACGAAATAAAAAAGAAAAAAAATGCTAACTCTCGAAGCTCTAATTTTATGCTTAGTATTTTTATTTCCTTTATATTTTCACTTGAGCCGTTGTTTAGGATATATCTCAGTATTTAAAAAAAAACATTTCAAATGACAGTTTTGGATGATTGGCTCAGCGAATTTATGGTGAGGTTTTAGGTTGCCCTAAGGACTCTAAAACAAAACCTGACACCAAATTTCAACTTGGCTCTAATTAGTTGAGGGTTGCCTATATAACACGGCGAATCCTTCCTGGGCTATAATGTAGCATTTCTAATAAGGTTAAGTTAAGATAGTTACGTACAGAACTTAACAGTGTGTCATATTTTGCAATAACAGCAGTCCAACTAGCAGCCAAAAAAATAACTAGAGGGACTCTCCGTCACATAATGGTGGTGTAGGTGACATTCCAAAGTTGCTAAAACGAGTATGGAACAAAATCAATAGTACCCCAAATCGTCTAATAAATTTGTTAAACCTATTCTAACAGACCATGAAGACAGTTAGTTAAGATTTGAGTGATCTTTCCAGATAGACTCCAGGAAAAAGTGTATTTCGGTTTTACTAGAAACAGGATATTGGTATAAAGAATTAGTAAGAGACATATGTCCGAATTAACATCAGGTTGAATGACGCAACTGTGATCAACATAACATGAGGATTAAATGTAGATCAGGTTAAAACCATATTAAACGCACTGACAAGCAGAATAACATACTTAATTGGCTGTTTCGACCTGAACTGCGAAAGTTGGCAGGTAAAGAATAAAAATGCGTGTTGCGAGCACTTTATAATAAATATTCAACACCAACACATGGTAGTGGGATGCAAAGAAAATAGTACAAAGGTGGAGACATTGAGCGGAATTAGGAAATTAGTTAAAAAATCAATTTTAGGAGGAGGTGTAAGAATTTAGGATCATTACATCTCTTTTCTTCTGAATGAGTGAGGAAAAGTAAGGTAGGTAGCAAAGGAGTATCGCTTAAGAGGTTGGAACCAATGGCATGATGATCTTACTTTATATAACCTTACTCGAGTCTGGCGGTTTCCATGGTAGATTTTGTCGACCGAACCTGTAAGATTAGGAAGTGGCTGATATCTTACGAAGTTGGAGCTGGGTAAATATCGCATTCTGTACCTACAGGAAGCATACATTTTTGTTTTTTTATCTCTACAGAGAACCGAGATACAGTTATTCTGATCTAGATATGATGAGGTAAAAATCTTATAATTAGTATATTGTTCTCGGGGTAATTCAAAAAGAAGACATAAGGGCACTTTTGCAAAAGCGTGACAAGGGGTTTCTGAGTGAAGTAAAGTAAGCGATTTTGATTGTAACCGACTAAATGAGATAAGTGATGAATAACCTTGGTAATTAAGACTTGTAATATGATGGTAGAGGCTAGAAGTTCGGCTACATTGCGGTTTTGGTACCAGATAATAGAAAGGGCTTAAATAAGAGTGTTCAGAAGTTAATGGGAAAAGCAACGTGCAATGTTCCATAAAGGTAAGGAAGAGTATTAAGAGTATTAATGAGTCAAAAAATTGTAAGAACCTACTTTAAATCTGGCGCCTGCACGCTAACCTGACTTTTTTGAGTTGTACTGAAAACACTGTTTGGGAGTCCTTTTCTACAGATTTCTGACTCCCGACAGTGGGCAATTCTCCTTATTAATTTACGCGTTGAATTCAATCCGCTCCGATTAAATTAAAGAGGGCACATCAAAAAAGAAAAGGGGAAAGGCACAGTTATGACCATGGTTAAAGCTAAAATAAGTCTGAAAACGAACGCTCATCTGAAAGAGTACAGGTTAACTAAGCATACAAAAAAACACACAAAATAAAAAAGTGACAGCCATTTTAACACAAATGTTTATTCTCCTTTAGCACCAGCCAAGCTAAAAATGAGCTTCATAAAACAAATAAGTTGAAAATATAATGTCGTAATCCAGCTGAATGCCCATGAGAATGCGCATGAGAGTCCTGTGTGGAACTAACCATAACCATAAGCGACAATCGAAAGCACAATTCGCGTAATACCGAAGCGCTTGCGGTGTAACAGCTCTTTCAAACCATTTGTAAACGAGAATGGACGAACATCAAGTACAGGGCACTTGCTCACTTTTTTGACGTCACAAGACTGCCTACGTGGAGACCGGTTTTTCCACCCTTATTTTTACACGCTTACGTGGGGACCGGTTTTTCCACCCTTATTTTACACGCTTACGTGTAGGACGTGTTTTTCACCCTATTTTTGCACATCCACGTGTGAGACCGAATTTTCAACCCTTATTTTTTATACCTCGTGTGAGACCGGATTTTCATCCCTATTTTTACACACTCGCGTGTGAGACCGTATTTTCATCCGTTTTTCATCCCTAATTATTTTATATACCCTCGTGTGAGACCGTATTTTCAACCTGTTTATCCCTAATTATTTTTACATACACCCACGTGTGGGATCGTATTTTCAACCTTTCTTTTTATCCCTAATTATTTTTACTCGCTTACGTATAGGACGTGTATTTTCATCCCTTATTTTTAATAAACTTATGACGCCGGTTAAAATTGTCACCTAAACATATGGCAACACTGCTTTGGATTTTGACGTCACAAGACCGCCTGCGAGGGACGTACATTTCAACCCTGACAGTATTTTCAACCTTTTGTCTGTATTAAGAGCCCTTTTGGTGGGATCCCTAAAGGATAGGCAAATGCATGCGCACGTAGGATCGTTTTTTTTACCTATTTTTAAGGGTTAATAAACGGTAGGATATTTTTAGTATTAAAAGAAACTAATCAAGGTAAAGATAACGTATACATTTGATTTTAAAATACACTATTAAATACTATAATGACAATAAACAGTTAATGGTATTGCATAATCAGTTAATTACCCTGTTATACAATGTGAATGTACGGTTTAGCGACTATTTAAAATGTGTTTATTAATATTTATTAGGATTCCGTTTTTTTTTGTCAAAAAAGAGATTGCATGATTGTTGTTATTAAATTATTAGGTTCCTTTTAATCCCATATCTAGATTGTGGTCCTCTTGTGGTGAAAATTCATTTGAATATATTTTAAAATGAAATTGATTTAAAAATAAAACGTGTAATTAACTAATTGATTAACCTGCTTACAGCAATAGTAATTATCGAAAATTAAGGAATGTCGCTTTTATTTATTTACCTTTTTTAATACGTATTATTTACATACAATATATTTTGGTTTTAAATATGAGTCACAATGTGTCGCAATCCTTTTTGCTTTAATTATGGGTCATAATTAAATCTAGTTGTCGCTCAAGGTAGATCACTACCAAATTAATCTCATGTACAACAAGAAACTTAATATCAATAATGTATAACAAAGTATTTTTTATAATGCCATTTTTCGCATAGTTTAATGTCCATGTAAGGATCGTATTTTAGCCTTGAGAGATCGGATTTGGTCTGGGTCAGACTAGGGTTGGTCCAGTATCGGAGATTGTATTCTAAATTGTCTCCTGTGAAAGTTAGCTTTACAAAACACAGGCACAACCACAAGTACGAGCACGAGCACAAACATAAACACAATCACAGGAACAATTACAAGCCCAAGAATCAGGACATGCACAAACACAAGCACAGGAACAAACACAAGCACAGGAACAAAACACAAGCACAAGAACCAGTGAGCGCAAGCACAAACACAAGTACAGGAACAAGCACAAACACAAGAATACAAACAATCAAAACACACAAGCGCACAGTACATACAAACACACAAACAAGAAAAACGAAAAATCGCAAACACGAAAACGAAAACGAAAATTCGCAAACACGAAATTCGCAAACACGAGAAATGAAAACGAAAATTTCAAACACGAAAAATGAAAACGAAAATTCGCAAACACTAAAAACGAAAATCGCAAACATGAAAACGAAAACGAAAAATTGCCAACACGAAAATCGACACGAAAATGAAAACGAAAATTTCGCAAACACGAAAAATGAAAACGAAAATGAAAACGAAAATTTCGCAAACACTAAATAAACGAAAATCGAAAAATTCGAAACACGAAAATTGAAACACGAAAATTGAAACACGAAAATGAAAAACGAAAATTCGCAAACACAAAAACGAAAATCGCAAACACGAAATCGAAAACGAAAATTCGCAAACACGAAAATCAAACACGAAAATGAAAACGAAAATTTCGCAAACACGAAAAGAAAACGAAAAATCGCAAACACGAAAACGAAAACGAAAATTGCAAACACGAAAATCGTAAACACGAAAAACGAAAACGAAAATTGCACAAACAAAAAAAATGAAACCGAAAATTCGCAAACACGAAAAGAAAACACAAAAATAAAAATAAACAAAACGAAAATTCGAAAACACGAAAATTCGTAAACACGAAATGAAACACGACAAATTGCACAATAAAACTGTTTAACGTTAATATTCATTTAGACACAATTATAACGCAGAAATCGAAACATAATTCAAACGAAAATTTCAAAATAAAACAATCAGCATACCAGTCAGCTAAATGAAACGTCAAAATAATCAATCATTAAGATTGCAATATAATAGAATCTGACAAAAACAAGATCAATAACTAACACAAGATAACATGAACTCTGTCTCTTCTTCAGTCAATATACTCATCTAACAATATTATCATCTACGACTCTGATCTCTTCATTCGTGTCTTCTTCGTCTATTAACGTTTTCGTTCTCTTGTGTTTTCGTTTTCGTGTTTTCGTTTTTGTTTTGTTTTCGCGAATTTTCGTTTTCGTTGCGATTTCGTGTTTGAATTTTCGTTTTCATTTTCGTGTTTGTGATTTTTCGTTTTCGTGTTTTGCGAGTTTTCGTTTTCATTTTCGTGTTTGAGAAATTTCGTTTTCATTTTCGTCGTGTTTGCGATTTTTCGTTTTCTTGTTTTGTGTGTTTGGTATGTTATCTGTCTTGCGCTTGTGCTGTACTTGTAGTCTTGTGTCTGATTCTGTGTTGTGCTTGTTCCTGTACTGTGTTTGTGCTTGCGCTGTACTGGTTCTTGTGCTTGTGTTTTGTTCCTGTGCTTGTGTTTGTTCCGTGCTGTGTTTGTGCATGTCCTGATTCTTGGGCTTGTAATTGTTCCTGTGATTGTGTTTATGTTTGTGCTCGTGCTCGTACTTGTGGTTGTGTCTGTGTTTTTGTAAAGCTAACTTTCACAGGAGACAATTTAGAATACAATCTCCGATACTGGACCAACCCCTAGTCTGACCCAGACCAAATCCGATCTCTCAAGGCTAAAATACGATCCTTACATGGACATTAAACTATGCGAAAAATGGCATTATAAAAAATACTTTGTTATACATTATTGATATTAAGTTTCTTGTTGTACATGAGATTAATTTGGTATGTACCTTGAGCGACAACTAGATTTAATTATGACCCATAATTAAAGCAAAAAGGATTGCGACACATTGTGACTCATATTTAAAACCAAAATATATTGCATGTAAATAATACGTATTAAAAAAGGTAAATAAATAAAAGCGACATTCCTTAATTTTCGATAATTACTATTGCTGTAAGCAGGTTAATCAATTAGTTAATTACACGTTTTATTTTTAAATCAATTTCATTTTAAAATATATTCAAATGAATTTTCACCACAAGAGGACCACAATCTAGATATGGGATTAAAAGGAACCTAATAATTTAATAACAACAATCATGCAATCTCTTTTTTGACAAAAAACGGAATCCTAATAAATATTAATAAACACATTTTAAATAGTCGCTAAACCGTACATTCACATTGTATAACAGGGTAATTAACTGATTATGCAATACCATTAACTGTTTATTGTCATTATAGTATTTAATAGTGTATTTTTAAAATCAAATGTATACGTTATCTTTACCTTGATTAGTTTCTTTTAATACTAAAAAATATCCTACCGTTTATTAACCCTTAAAATAGGTAAAAAACGATCCTACGTGCGCATGCATTTGCCTATCCTTTAGGGGATCCCACCAAAAGGGCTCTTAATACAGACAAAAAGGTTGAAAATACTGTCAGGGTTGAAATGTACGTCCCCTCGCAGGCGGTCTTGTGACGTCAAAATCCAAAGCAGTGTTGCCATATGTTTAGGTGACAACTTTAACCGGCGTCATAAGTTTATTAAAATAAGGGATGAAAATACGTCCTATACGTAAGCGAGTAAAAATAATTAGGGATAAAAGAAAGGTTGAAAATACGATCCCACACGTGGGTGTATGTAAAAATAATTAGGGATAAACAGGTTGAAAATACGGTCTCACACGAGAGTATATAAAAATAATTAGGGATGAAAACGGGATGAAAATACGGTCTCACACGCGAGTGTGTAAAAATAGGGATGAAAAATCCGGTCTCACACGAGGGTATATAAAAATAAGGGTTGAAAATTCGGTCTCACACGTGGATGTGCAAAAATAGGGTGAAAAACACGTCCTACACGTAAGCGTAAAAATAAGGGTGGAAAACGTCCCCACGTAAGCGTGTAAAAATAAGGGTGGAAAACCGGTCTCCCACGTAGGCAGTCTTGTGACGTCAAAAAGGAGGCAAGTGCTGTACTACTCATACAGTTAAAAATCGTCAACAAAACGAAAATTAAAATTACGCTATCGTAGCCCGCTGCCCTGTATAATACTTAATAAATTTGCAAAGTAAGGCAACGTTCTGTATAAATATAAAGCGGCCAAAAATGTATTTAACTTTTGCAAAACTGACATGCACTTTTCCTGAGCTTTCTAAAGTATAATTATCTATAAATATAAATATCTATTATTATTATTAATAGTGGTAAAGTGTTTGAAACAAAGCGAATATAACTGAAAGTACATAAAAATACAAGTTTGTAAAATACCGTAAATTGCTAGCTCATTTAGTTTTCTCAATTTTCTTTTCTATCAATCCAAAATGGAATTACTCATCAAAAGTTTGAAAGCCTTCAAAGAACCCCAAATAACCCAAACAAATCCTATATGCGACGTTGCCACGTATAATGTTATAGGAATACGTACACTAAATAAAAAACTTCGTTTAATAAAACGTATTAGGTATCACGTGTTGCCTACGAACCTGAAAAACGCGAATTAATTCGTAGTAAATCCTAAAGTGGTAGAATAGTCAATCACACAATTAGAAATCAAAGATCACAACTATGACCGTTATTACAAAGTTGTGAAATCAGTGAATCTTGTCTTTATTGTAATATATGCACATATATGCGCCATATTCATTTCTGTAGGGTGACTAAGGTTTCTCTACATTCTAAAAAAAATTACACTGCAAAACAAGGCGAGATCCGTAAAAGCAGCTCTACTTATGAGCTGTATATGAGTGTACATGTATATATATATATATATATATATATATATATATATATATATATATATATATATATATATATATATATATATATATATATACACTGTATCCAAGATAAGAATTCTGAGTATGGGGATCTCGGATGTGATAATAGATATAACTCCGGTTAAATGGAAAAAAAAAGTTGTGTAATTAGGGGACCAATAAAATGACATAAAAAGATCGATTTTTTTGCGTTATTATAAATGCTGGAAGAAAAATACAAACACTTCTTCATGCCATCTTGTAACGGGATTTAACATGTCATAGTCGGTTTTTCAATCGGACGTTTCCTATTTTTATAGCTATCATCAACTTTTTTTTAAAAACGGTCCTGGTATTTTGAAAACTGATTTTGAAAGGTTTTTTATTGCAAATTCAGCAATATATTACATTTGATTGTCTCATGTCGTATTGAACCTTTCATGGACCATCACCACGAAATTTTTGAATATAGACCTGCGTTTTCAAGAAGTTGATGCAGTGACCTTCCCGTATGATTATTACACATACCATGATACAGTTTTTTAATGTTAGAAGTTAATATCAACAAACAAATTGACGGTAAAAGGAAAAACTACTAATTCCTTTTGTTTTTAGTGTAAATTAAACTAAGAATTACTTATAAGTCTTATAATAGTAAAGTTGAATTCAAAACAATGCGAAGCATTTGAGGCGTAATACTTTTAAATACTTCGAGATCTAATGTCCCCAATTGATTGTAATGTTCAATATTGTGTCGGTAAATATAATTTTTCACATATCCCCAGAGCAAAAAGTCAAGAGATACTATATCGGGGAATCGCAGCGGTATCTTACTCTCGGATATATTCCAATCCATCTTGTTGGAAACCTTGCCGATAAATATTACTGGACGGCTCTGGAATTATGTGCCGGATCTCCGTCTTGTAAAAATCAATAATCTTCAATATCTGCTTAACGTAAATTAGTTAAAGCTGATTCCTGTTCATTTTGTACTAAATTTTGGTTGGGTACAGAATGCGTTATAGAAAAATGGACCTACTATTCGCATTCCGATTATTTCAGCTCACATATTAAAACCGAAATGGTGTTGATGTCTGCACACTTTATAAACTCTAGAATTTTCTTTCGGCCAATAGTGAGCATTTCTTCTGTTTCTTCATTATTGGTCACTTGACTTTCATCCAACGAATTTATTTTGTATGGAAATTGTTCAATATCTGCACATTGCCTGGTACACGATTCACAGAAATCTCGTAGAATGGACCACCCCAATTGTTTGTTCAATGCAACGTGTAGAAATTTCTGGATTTTCCGCAACAACTAATAAAACTTTATTTGCTTTTTCTTCATTGCAAGGTTTTTACGGGAATTTACAGACTTTTTAAATGCACCATGTTCTCTTAAATTGACTGACAATTTGGTTTTATGAGGCTGCTGCCTCTCTGGACATTTGTTTAAATACATACGTTCCGAATCTGTGTAATTTAGTTGACATAGTATGTAACACGATAGCATACCATATTTTTCTACGTTTGGAAATTGCGCCATACTTTTTTGATAATAACTACCACAAATTACTAATTCAGAGTTAAATACTGGTACCAGCTAATTACAAAACTGTCCAATACAAAATTATAACAGCTACTGAATTTCTTCAAAGGGGTCTATTTTTATTTTCTTCAAAGCCTCCTGTTTTCATATATTCTTCTTTAGAACATAACATCGTGGTTATGATATCGCATATAGAACAGTAAGGTATTATTTATCTTTGCAGATTTATGAAAAACTTTATCAGCTTGTAAAAATTAACTTTTGTTTGGAAATCATACAATTGTATTTTGGGAGTGTTTGATAATAATCATTTAAATAGGCAACCTTAATGTTAGCTTTACAAAAATTTAGTTCTTTTATGTTAAGTTGCATAATTAACAATATGTTATTTTAGTACTTTTCCTTGTGTTATAAAATATTAAACACCAAAAAAAGTTAACTAAATCACGATCCATAACAGGTCAAAACGCAATCAGACCATCAAATGTGATACATTGCTAAATTTGTAATAAAAAAAAACCTTTCAAAATGAGTTTTAAAAATAACAGGACCGTATTTAAAAAAAATAAGTTGGTAGTGGCCATAAAAAAACGTCCGATTGAAAAACTGATTATGCCATGTTAAAGCCCGTAAAAAGTTGCCTTTAGGAAGTGTTTGTATTTTTACTGTAGCATTTATAATAACGCCAGAAAAAAATATGAGAGAAATTTCAAAAATTGAAATATTTTTAAATATCTCAAAAACAAAAAATCACACCATCGGTTTTTTGTGTCATTTTGTAGGTCCTCTAATTACACAACTTTCTTCCTATTTAATCGAAGTTGTATCTATTACCATTTCGGAGATCTCCATAGTGAGAATCCTTATGTTGGACACAATATATATATATATATATATATATATATATATATATATATATAATTAGTATTAATGTTTAAATAAGGACAGTACACAATTTCAGTGACAAAGAATTTAATAATAATATTCTGAATGTTTTAGGTAAAGTATTTAATTTTGCCATCACTCCTAAACGGATTCCCGTAGAAAACATCATTACCAACGTAGAATACGCCTTAAAGGATACAGAATCTACAGTCGCTGACGAAATTAGGCACAAGGTAGCACACATTCTTGAGAACTGCAAACTTCCCAATCAGAATATCACCAAACAAGACCTCCAAATGTTAAACCAAATAAAAAATGACGACTAAATATTAATACTACCCGCTGACAAACGAAACGCTACTGTCATTGTCAACTCTAAAGACCACAAGATGTTTGAACTGTTAACTTCTTCATAATATAAGAAAAATCAGTACCATCCTACCACCTACATAAAAAAAAACAACAAAATCTCTCATTCATTCTACAAAACTCTTATGATTTTCTACACAAACTCAAAATTGTACCCTTGGCTCTAAATGACATTTTAGATAGCTTCGACATAACGTCACTTTTCACCAAAATACCTATTGAAGACACGATGAAAATTCTAGAAGAAAAACACTCAATAAAGCAAGATATATCCAAATTGATAAACCATTGCATGCACTCAACCTATTTTACACACAAAGGACAATTCTGCAAGCAAATTCAAGGAGCACCTATGGGCTCACAACTCTATCTAGCTTTTGCGAATGTATATATGGAACATTTTAAAACCACTGCTTCAAATTCTGCAGATTTAAAATCTAAATGTTGATTTCGTTATGTTGACGACACATTAATAGTTTGGCCCCATGGAAAAGGAAGCTTGAACCGTTTTCTAGGACATATTAACAACATTCACGACAATATCAAATTTACTATGGAAGTTGAAGAAAATAATTCACTTAATATTTTGGACACCCTGATAACAAGACTTCCTAATGGTAAATTTACACACAAAGTTTATCGAAAACCAACTCATACGAATAGATACTTGAACTCTGTCTTGCATCACCATCCTGGTCAATTACGTAGCGTTATGAAATCCTTGATATACCGCTCTTACCACTTATCTGACCAAAATTCTAAAACGGATAGGATGAAGACTACTAATAAAATACTACTTTAAAATAGATATAATGATCAAGAAATATTGAAAATTACCAACGAAGTAAGAAGACCAAGAAATAATAACTTGTCAAACAATGAACGCAAGATTCCTGTTAGTCTACCTTATATAAAAGGAATTACAGACAGAATAGCAAAGAAATTTCCCAAAAACGACTTCAGACCGATACTCAAACCATATTCAACTTTGTCCCAACTCTTAAGAAACTCCAAAGACAAAATTACCAATGAAAACCAAGGAGTGTATAAGATACCGTGCAACAACTGTCGAAGAACTTTTATCGGACAAACTAATAGAATATTATATGCGAGAGCCGATGAACACAAACTAGCAATTAAACAGCAAAATCCATCATCGTCTTTAGCTGCACATCACTTAGAACAATATCCGTTTAATTGCACCTCTATATACCTTACAAGAAAGAATTATTACAGAAGCAGTTGAAATTGAAAGAAGACCAAACGCCCTCAATAAACGAGATGACACTTCTACAATGCCACAGATTTGGAAGAATATCATTAAACAAGTTGATTAGACATTTCAAGCAACTCCAAATCTTCCAGAGATTTACTTCTACACCTTCTACATCATGTATTAGACCAACTACCCGAAGTCAAACACACTGGTCCAGATTAAATTTAAATTAGTTACCTTGTTTCATATTTTGTAGTTTAGTTACCTTATTTCAATTTCTGTAATTGTCAACATAGATTCTTGACAAAGGGAACAAAGGACGTTCCCGAATCGTTGAATTAATTTGTACGTCTATTTACACAAGTTTGAACAAGTTCAAACCTGCTACAACGAATAAGTCAATAATGGCAAACCGACCACTGAAACCACGTTTTCTTATTGCCATAATCCACTTAATAACAGTTTTTAGCGATAATTTTTATTTTCAATTTTTAATGGTTTTGTATATATATATATATATATATATATATATATATATATATATATATATACTTGTTCAAACCTGGATATTTAACAGAAAGTGAATTGACGGTGCCATTTTCAAAGGGATCTAGCTCCCTTAGGAGGCATTTTTGGATTAAGGTAATTCATGTCTAGTATGTAGTTTGTTTTCGTATATATATATATATATATATATATATATATATATATATATATATATATATATATATATATATATATATATATATATTGGCAAATGTAACCAAGTAACATCTCTGAATTATTAGAGATATCAAAATGAAATTTGGAAGGTGGATACCGTAGATTGCCAATTTGTTTTCATATTTTTTATTTTGAACTTCGGTTTCACCGGAAGTAATGTCAATTTTAAAATTTGCAATGGAACACTGTACATTATTTTACTTTCTGATGAAACATTTTACGAATACAAAATATCGGGTTCGATATTTTTATTTCAATACCTACCGAGATATTAACAGAAAAGTAATTAAGGAAAGGAAAAATTTGATGGTAGCTAGTAGTTCATGAAATTCATTGTAGAAGTGACAGTAATTGTCAAAATAATTAGTGTTTGTATTTGAACGTAAAAGATTGTATTGTTTTAGTTTGATAGTGAAATGTCCGAATTAAGTGAAAGAAAAGAATAGAAACATTAATGATGATTGGGTATGAGAGGAAAAGGACGCATCAAGAAGTTTGATCTTTTAACATTGTTCATCCGAATGCACAATATCCCGTTCAGTAGTGACGAAAACTTTGGAAGGTACGACACAACTGAACAGTTACAATTTAGAAAAGTGGACGGTTGAAAAGTGCAAGTGAAAATGTAGCTCAAAATGTTGCTATATCTTTGAAGAAAATCCTACTATCCACTACTGATCTCGCCAATATGCATGGAATTAGCCGTCGTTCAGTAGGAAGGATATTAAGGGAGAAAATATCATCCATACAAATTTGCCTCGTTCAAGAACTTCCGAAGACGATTTCGACAGACGTTTACAGTTTTGTGAAACGATGATGGATATTTGCAACCGTGATAATAATTTTATAAGAAATGTGTGTTTTCAGACGACTATAGTTTGTTTAAACGGTACGGTTAATCGACATAACTGCGCTACTGGTCGAAAGTAATCCTCATTGGGTACAAGTGGCTCATACACAACATCCCCAAAAATTGAACGTTTGGGCAGGTATTTATAACAACGAATCGGACCCTTCTTCCTACAAGAAACTTTAAACGGAGATAGGTATTTGCAGCTCTTAGAGACACAAGTGATTCCGGCATTGAGGTAAATGACAATTACCAAATAATATCTGATTTCAGCAGGATGGAGCACCACCCATTACACTCGCATTGTTCGAGATCAGTTAAATAGGACATTTCATCACAGATGGATTGGAAGCATACTTATGAATGGCCTGCACGAAGTCCCGACCTTAATCCACTAGACTATTTTCTGTTTATTTAAAGTCTAAGGTTTATGTTGATAGACCAAATAATTTGCAAGAATTAGCTGCAAGAATAACTCAAGAGATCCATAGAATTACCAGAAGTAATAGCTAATGTTACTAGAGGATTTACAAACCGACATGCTTATTGTCAAGAAGTAAACGGTGCTCAGTTTGAACATCTAATACATTGTTTAGTTTAGTTAAGTTTCAATGTTTTGAAAATCACTTAGTTTTAGTTAATAATTATGATTATTTATTTCTTTAATGAATATTAGATTTTTCCTTTCGTTAATTACTTTTTCTGTTAATATCTCGGTATGTATTGAAATAAAATTATCGAACCAGATATTTTGTATTCGTATTAAAATTTTCATCAGAAACTAAAATAATATAATGTTCCATTGCAAATTTTAAAATGACATTACTTCCGGTAAAACCAAGTTCAAAATTGTTAAAAAATATGAAACAATAGGCAATCTACTGCAGTATCCACCTTCCAAATTTCATTTTGATATCTCTAATAATTCCAGAGATATTTAGTTGGTTCCACTCATTTGCCCATATATATATATATATATATATATATATATATATATATATATATATATATATATATATATAATACAAATAACTATTATTGTCTTAGGAAAAATGTGATTTAAGTTAGTCAATAATGAGTGAGACAAAAGTTCATACTGTCAGATTTGTGGATACTGCAGTAAACCAATAAGGTGACAATGTCGGATTATAAACAATACAATTATGGTTACTTGGTTGGGTTTTAAAATAGCAAGAATTTGAATAGCTCAGCTGCTTTGATTTTCCTTTCTTGCCAATTCTTTTTGATTAGATGATCATTCCATCTGTAAGGTTTACTACTTCGTGTAAGGCGCATGTGTCAGATTGAGTGACTATAAAGAAAAATTCTTTCACGAAATGCAGACGTGAATGTTGGCCAACTTACTGGCTTTACGGTTACAGGTCATTATAGTCAGTATAGTTGTGGTTTTCTGTCATAGTTTGTTGTAAAATTAGCTTGTACGTATTCTTCCTAGCATAATTTATTGGTAATTTAGGAGGATCGTCAACAAATGTATTTTTAGTCTCGATATCCTACATAAAATTATGTCTTGCGACGGGTGCGCCCCCTCTACTTATGAGACCCCGTTTCTAACAGATCGTTCTCTTAAACCTAGAATTAACTGAAACATAGTTTTACATTCGTACACCGGGTGATGTTTATTTGCAGAAAACTGTGCTACTTTTTAGATGTTAGTTCAGTCTTTTTGGATTTATTTTTTCAAAATATCTAGCATTTTTCTTTTCATCATCTCTAATATCAGAACACCTTCGTAGCCTACTGCACCCATAGTCTGCAACCCACAACGTTGTCCAATTTTTTTACCATCCAGGTTGATTCTGATTAACAGTATTACCTAGTAATATTGTAAACGCTAAATATTATTTCCAGTTTTTCCCTTTTCCATTTGGTAGTGTTACCAGGTTTTGGTTTCTTGACATTTGCATTATCGCTACTATTGCTCTCGTCATTGTTCATGTCATTAATATGTTCAAGATCAGAATTACCAGAGTGAGAACCTGCAAGTCTATCAACATTCACCCAAATATGATATTCTATGCGATGCACTTATTAGTCAGCGATCGATTGTTCAGAAAAACGTAATACTTATACAGAATTACATACTTTCAGTTACCATAATAGGTTTATAAATGAATAAATGTTATTCAAGAAATTCCTTTAAGTAAGTAAAGTTAAAGAAGTGTTACTGATGTGGGTGACTCATCAACTAACATAGCATTCTGTAAGTATTCCAACACAGGTTCATCTGCATTTATACTCCCAAAAAAGATCATCTGGTGCCATCACATTAAAACACATGTGTAGCGCAAAGTAATGCTCACGTTTTGAAATCTAAACCATCAAATTTGAGGTTATCAATTAATCTTTACTAAAAATTTTTATAAATACACAGGTTGTAGAAAAAATATGTCTGTAATTTGATCACAAAGTGACAGTGCCGTTCTCGCGTCGCGCGTCGAACTTCTCGCTCAGAGCGGCAATGTATCACTTTGCGCTTTTAATACACAAATAGCTATTACCTTTCGAGTTTCACAGACGTCTTTTCGTAAATACGGTATTGGCCAAAATAAACAGTACCGAAATATGAAGGCCCATGGAATATCATTAACTCTTATAACAGTAACGCTCGTCTGTAAATCGTTCTGAAAGTGGTTCTGACAACTGAGGGAATAGTATTTATAGTACAACATTATTTCCGTTCATACGTAAGCGCAGAGCAATGGCCCAGGTTTGAAACAACTTCTTGATGAATATAGGCAGCAATTTAATAAAGATGCATCTAGTAAAAACGTTCATCGCACTGGTAATGTATTGTGTTAGCGCAAGGGTTCTTCAGGTCGTCGAAGAACAGTTTTTACCAACGATAACAGAAAACGGGTTCTTCATGCAGGTTTTGTACTACCCACAAAAAGGTCTTTGGTACGAACTGCGCATAAATTAAACATCAGTGAAACTTCCACGCGTAGAATGTTCAAAGGCATTGGTGGTTATCCATGGACAACTACTAACCGCTGCGGATAAACGCTCAAAAAAAGTTTATTGTGGACGCGTGTTGAGCCTGGTATACGAAGATACAGATTTATTGAATTATGTATGGTTTTCAGACGAAAGTCATGTGATATTTAAAAAGTTTATATTTATATACGAATTCGAGAAATGAAGGGTATGATAGTTTAAAGAGGATGAGCGCGTTCTTTAATGTCGGTTAAAATAGTATGTTGACCTGTGTTCAGAGAATCACTTTACTAACAGAATCGGTTTATTCCTTTTTATTATGTATAGAAAATGATAGTTGCCTGTTATTTGCAACGTAAGCTTATTTTCTTTTTTTTTCGAGATGCGTTTAAATCGTTTCGGGAAAATCCTATTTTATGTACAGGACGTAGTTTGAGAATAATGATTAAAGAAATTCACAATCCCTGTTTTTACGTAAACTTTGATCTTTAGGTAATTTACCTGTGATCCGTCTTTGGACAACTAAATTTAACGGGGGATTATCCGAATTGAATCAGATTAAGTATACAAGCCTTCAGAAATATAATTCATCTAGCGGTCTCTAAGTAGTTCTTATACTCTCGGAAAGGATAGTTCGATCTCTACAAGCCTACGACTTAAGGACGGGCTTGGTAAACGAATCACTAAAGGCCTACACCTTAGATAATCCTTCTGGCCAGGTCTCAATAATTACGAATCACTCCCAAAAGTAAAGAGAGGCTTGTATTTATATGTATATCCGCGGCTAACGCACCAGGGACTGAGTGTGTAGTTAGGTGTTGTGATGTTTATAGATATACAAGGTCGTTCTATAATTAGCAAGGACAGAAAGGAAATCTATCACTGCAGGTGGTGTGATAATTAATATATACACTCTAATACTTACCCCAAGTGGATATTAAGCGCTTCAAGCGTCCGCGGTTACTAGGCTGGTGGACGGAACGGCATGAGTCAACGGAAGAGCTCGCCAAAGGGCGGACAGGAACTAACGGAAGGGCTCGCCAAAGAGCGGTCAGGAACTAACTAGGTCGGGACGGACTCGCAGGCAACTAACTGATTTCGCATCTTGCTACCGTTTATATATAATCCACGGTTCAATGTGATTGGGGCTCTTGAGCAGAAATCTTCACGATTTATTTACTACGGAAGAAGGGGTGAACGACTTAATTTTTAAAATGCATCGGAGTTTCTATAAAGCATGCAATTTACAAAACTTAATTGGCGAATTTAAGTAATGATTTTTCGGGATCTTTACAAAGTGCAGCGTCAGTGGAGTCTGCTACGCAATGTGCACGTGAAGTGGGGATTAGCAGTGCAAGTGTACGACGAATTTTGAAAGCTGATAAGTGGAAAATTTACATTCCACGATTACCTTACACGGTTAATAATGACGATCCCGATCGTCGAATGCAATTTTGCGAATGGTCTCACTAAACGGTAACTGAAGATCAACAATTTGTGACCAAGGTAGTGTGGACTGATGAAGCCGTTATTAAACTTAATGGAACAGTGAATCGGTATAACTGTATGTACTGGGCACCGGAAAATTCATAGGTTCATGTCGATAAGGCGGTCAATCTAACTTGGGTTCATGTGTAGTGTGGACTATCATAAAGGAGCTTAGTAGGACCATGTTTCTTTGATCGTACTGTCACTGGAGAAATTTGCCTGGAAATGTTACGGTCATCATTTTTGCCATGTGTACTACCATCTAGCCGTACGAGCTTTCCTGGATGACAATTTTCAGGGACACTGAATTGAGTTCCTCCCACGATCACCAGATATAACTCTTATGGACTTTTACTTGTGGGGAACTGTGAAAGATCAAGTTTACTGGCGTAAGCCACGCACGCTGGAGGAACTTCGTCAAAAAATTACAGCGGCATGTGCTGCAACTTCCATTGAAACGTAGACTGAAGTAGTTGCGGCGACCACTCGTCGTACCGTTATGTGTCTACCTGTTGACGGCCAACATATTTAACATATAACATAACCATGTGCTGAACTGAAGGCAGTAAAACATGTGTGATGAGTATTTAAATGTAAAATAAACACATAAGTAATACTTCTCGTTCCTTAAAGTGTGTATACATTTTTCTGACGGACTCTGTATTACGGATATATATTCCTACTCCGCAACCCTCTCTATACCGTCATTTCTTAAAAATATGTAATTATGTATGCTTACATAATCATTATTGATGTTTTCTTTCAGCCAAGTTTCAGTCAAAATTAATATGTAAAATATTTTGTTCATAAGCACAATTCTTATCACCTCGTTGCTAGCAAATAAAGAATAGTAATTAAGGTGGGTAAATGAATAATTATCAAGATGGATGTATACAAGAATGAACAAAAAGGAATTAATAAGTGCTAATGATAATATGTACAGTGCATCCCATTTTGGTTGAGGCAGCCAGTTATCTCAATTGTTGTTGAAGATATAACCCTGCGGTTTTCGTGGCCCTGTGCCACTTTTTTGTGAAACTCAAGATGGCCTGAACGGATTTTGCCTAACTTCTTTCGTTTATAAATTACAGGGTGTTTTTGAAATTCCACACTTTTTGGATCCCCTCCATAACTAAGAAGTTTCTCAGCGATAATGTAAAATTGAAAACTTGTCCCATAGAGAATTTTGCGTAGAATCCGTGGCGCACTCAATTTTTTTTTTCGGGGTATCGTTATGGAGATAAAACTGAAACTTATGATTTTTTCAATGCAACACCCTGTATTTTATTATCTCATTAAATTACTTATTTATTTTTCTTCGAAATGATATATAATATATAAACATGAAGTTTTCAAAAATGCTCTAAAATTACTAAAACATTGAATTTTAATAGAGTGCCATGGATTTCAAAGTTTTACTACAGGGATTATTATTTGTGATTTTTTTTATAGCAGGTCATGGATGCTACAAACACTGTTGTTGACTTTTGGAGCATAGTTTTATCAAGTGACTGTGGAAAGATCAACACATCTGCTGTAATGATGATAAATTTTGATGCGTTTTGTTGTGTTTGTGCTTGGTGATTTTGTTAATTTGTGAAATTTTATAAAGGCTGAAAGATTTTTTCAGAACAACGAAAAGTATGATATCATACAATGTTTCAATCAATGCCATGAAAATGTTGACGAAGCATTAGAATTATATTTAAACAGGTAAACTAGTAATTTACAATAAGACATTATAAGACATACTGTTTTTAAAACGTTAGCTATCCAGAGAGGCGTCAAACTAGTCGAGCAACGATATTTCGATTAAAGAATAATCTACTAAATTATGGTGCGTATTCCAAACCCCGACCCAAGACGTATAACAAGGAAAATAATGAAGTGGATGATATAAATTTCTTAGCCAGCGTCCGTGTCTCTCCTCAGACTTCTTGTACGAAGTTGGAAAATGACACTGGCGTTCTCGGATCACGGTTACAAAGGATTTTAAAAAAACACAAATTGAAACCCTACAAAATGAATATTGTCCAGCATTTATACCCTGGTGATGCACCGAGGCGTGTGAATTTCTGTAATTGGGTTTTGAACCAAACTCGAAGGGACAATAATTTTGCGAGTAGAGTCGTATGGTCAGACGAAGACTATATAAGCAGTGCCAGTTTGTTTAACAGGCAAAATATAAGACACTGGTATGATGAAAACCACCACCTAACTTTTGAGCAACAACAATAGGGTCGATCTGGTTTTAATGTAGCCTGTTTCTTATTGGGGACATCAATAAAATACCGCATTTTTGAAAGAGCTCTCAACGCGAATAGGTACTTGGCAATTTTAGAAGAAGTAATACCAGAATTCCTGGAGAATGTTCCCCTCGCCTGCCTTAATGCCATTTACTTCCAACAAGACGGTGCCCCTGCCCACAATTTCAAGTTGATTGTGCCGTTTTTAGAAGAAACTTTCCAGCACCATTGGATTGGAACAAATGGACCCATTAGGTGGCCTGAAAGGTCACCTGATTTGTCAGTGTTGGACTTTTTTTGTGGGGTTTTTTAAAAAGTAAAATATACGGTAGGAGGCACAATAATATTGAAGAACTTCGTGCAACAACAGAGGCAGTTTTCCAGAATTTACAAAATCGTCCTTTCATCATTTTAAATGCATTAAGATGTATTAAGAAATTGTGTGTTAGGGAAAATGGACATCAATTTGCACAATTCAATGAATAAGTTACCGAATAATTTCATAATGAAATAGTATGAGTAAATATTTAATTAGTTGCTTATTCAACATTATAAATTTTTTATTACTATTTATCTGTTGCTATTAGTTACCTACATTTTGTGTTTTGTTAGTGAATTAGTGTTAGTATTGCTCTTGTTCCTTTCATGGAGAAATCACAAGTAGTATTTCTTCAATTTGAACTTTTTTTTGTATGAAAAATCCATAGCCTACTATTAAAAATCAATGTTTTTAGTAATTTTTGAAGAATTTATATTTATACATTATATATCATTTTGAAGGAAAAAAAATAAGGAATTTAATGAGGTGATAAAATACAGGTTGTTCCATTGAAAAAATCATAAGTTTGAGTCATATCTCCATAACTAATCCCCGAAAAAAAAAATTGAGTGCGCCACTGAATTGTACATAAAATTCTCTGAGATAAGTTTTCAATTTGACATTATCGCTGAGAAACTTCGTAGATATGGAGGAGGTCCAAAAAGTGTGAAGTTTCAAAAACGCCATGTAACTTATGAACGAAATAAGTTAGGAAAAATCCGTTCTGGATATCTTGAGTTTCACAAAAAAGTGGCACAGGACCGAGAAAACCGCAAGATTCTATCTTCAACAACAACCGAGATACTTGGCTGTCTCAACCAAGATGGGATGCACTGTACTTGTAGGTGAACATAAGGACACAAATCACATGTATATTGAACAGTGAAATTATGTTAAGCGCTAGTGATAAAGTAACGGGTGTCTCAAAAAGGAAGCAACCGTATGTTTGATGCTTGAAAGCGATCAGAGAGGATCGCATCAATTATACACTTAGTTATCTTCAGAATATTCAAGATTTGAAAGACTATATCTCGCAGTTCCTCAGATTTCTCGGGAATCACATGCAATTCCTGCGAATGTAGTTTTCAAGTTAACCTGAAGACCTAAAGAATTGCTAACATTGTTACAGTTGCAAAAATTAACATAACTGAGAATTATTTTTACATTCACTTAAAGTTTCTACAAAACTTAATACATAGTAGTTTTTGATTATTTTGCATTATTCTATGAAAGGTGTATGAAAAGTCAACTTCTTAGTTTAATCCCATTAAATGACCAATCAGGCCACCTTTGGACTTCTTTTTATGGGGTTATTTCAAATAGACCAAGAGATACTGTTAATGTGTCGCATAAGAACGGAAATATGAAAGATTTCGCCAGAAATGCTACAAAATGTTTAAATTTTTTCCATTTTCGTGTAATAATCCGCGTCGTTCTAGTTTGATTGATAATAAAACCATATTTAACAGTTTGCTTTTTTTCTGGCTAAACTTGTATTTAAGATAATTTTCACAAATGAACAGCCGCCATTTTGAAACGGCCCGACAAAATCGCACAAAAATCTTTCAAGTGATGTAAGCAATAAATGAAACCTATCATAAAGTGGGAAACTAAATTAACGTGTTTGAAGCGTTTTCCATAAAACCTGAAAACTACGAAGTTATTAGGGGAAGTCCATATATTTTTTCCACGCTAATATTTAAAATGATTTAGTTTTCAGTTGTAAAATTTTGAACATAAGTGGTGATTAATTTTTGAAAGCAAATAAAGTTGCTTTTTAGGGTTTGCTGTACTATTCTCTTTCATTATCACTGTAAAAGCTTTTTCATCTTCAAAGCAAAGTTATTGCACTGTTTATAAAGCATATCTTTAAAAAATGCTGAAAAATGTAATTGTGAAAGTTTCTATTTATAAAGTCAATTTCCGCGTCTACAGAAAATAGTTTTCCTAACAGTTACACAATGCAGTTTTTTGACTGTAGAAACTTCTTTGTTGATAAAAGTTTACACTATAAAAAGTAATAGTTTTTCATCACGTTTTCCATAAATAAATTCGTAGCTTGAAACTTTTACATTGTATTAGATATACCCTCACAGACACTTAATCTGTTTTTTAATTTGTGATTATTCGAAATCGATTTACAACTTAAACGTTTTGTTTAGTGAAATGAATAAATAAATTTTACTTGCTTTGTAATAAATTATTACTTTTAAAGTTTACCAGCAATTAAAACTTTAATGGGTATTAAATAATTATGAACTTTAAAATTATGTTTCAAGTTCACGTTCAAAAATATTAATGGGATAAAAGGATTTTAATTATTTTAGTTGATTAATTTTGGTAAGGCGTTCTATAGATTAATATTTATTCGTAAATGATTTACAGCTGTGAGTGGCATGCAATGCATTAACACATATGTTCGACATTGCTGCTTCTATAAAACAGAATATTTTCAGGTAAAATAAATAAAAAAAAAAAATTCTTAATATACTGATACAACAACATAAGCTCAACACTAATTTGTTTTAGTCTTCATCGCTGTCTTGATTCTTACATATTTTGGGAATTCTTTGTGATTATGGTTGTAGATCCATTGCAACTGTGTCATTAAATTATCATATTTAGCCTTATTTATTGGCAAAACATCGTTTTCTCTTATTGGTTTTATCAAATCATCTGAAAATACCAATTCTTTTCTCGCATTTCCCTTCAAAGAAATTTTCATATAGTTATCGTGGTTGTTACACGTCCAAACCGCACTAGGCGTCGTGTATGCTTACTAATGTAAGCGGGTTGCCAAGCCAGCTAACAGGGAGATGGGCGTGGTCGAAATAATAAGTAAAATGAATGATTAATATGCTCAAACACCTTACACCTATACTCAAACAGCTCAGTCCGGGAAAATATGTCTCTAGGCGCCACCACAATCGAAACTTTGCTAATATAATTGTCTTAAGCTGGATGTTAATTAACCCTACTTGATTGTGGAAAGTAGGATTGTGCTTACTCAGTAAACTCTCACACGAGGGTTCTAAAACAAACACTCGTCCCAAAACAATTCAACTCAAACTCAATATATTAGTACTACCCAGGTTATTAAAACTTTTGAATACACCTCGTATACCAAAACTTCCAAAATAAAAATTATCACTCAAATTCATTCACGTAACCAACAGTTATATTTTCTACTTATTAATGAATAAAACTATTCTTCATTCAATGATCGGTAATTAATTTTTAAAATTCTTAACATGAACGATATCTTTTAATTTAATTTACTTTTTATAACACTTCTGAATCGTATTGACATTCGTAAATATTTAAGTTTCAAAACTCCAAATTTCTGTTATACTTAATGAAATTTAAACTAACAGCTGATCCGTCACTAGTGCATTGCGCCAATGAAACTAACATGAAAATTTTGCAATCAACCTGGCAAATATACTTTTCAGGTTGTTCATTAATCTTAAAATCCAAAATATGCAAAGTCCACACTTTAACTTGTCAAAACTACTAGGTCACCAATTAAGTAATCGTCACAAATATATCTCATACCTGGCTAATAAACAACAAAATAAAAGATAACGATAAATATATATTGTCCTGCATAAAACAATAAACAAATGACAAAGAAACAAACAAATATATTTACATATACCACTACAGCGTGGTTGAAAATCAAAACCACACGTCACTACCAATTTCTGCAAAATTCTTAATAATAAAACAACCAGTCAAAACCACATAACTCGAGAACGATTATCTTTTCGCTTCTAAACTAATTAATATTTACTCAACATTACACAAATGAACTAAACAAAGAGATAATCGTGCTTACTAAATTTTCAAAGTACTTAAATATATTCCTTACTTAAAATTGTCCATTTATCCTACGCTTTTCTTTCTTCTTTCTTCCGTAAATCAATTATTTGTAGTCCATTTGTAATCCTTAAATTGCATGAAGCCACATAACCAGTGCTTCACAATTTCACAAACACTTATTCCTTTCTGTCCTCACAAGTAGTCCAATAACACGTAATAATCTGTATACGTTTGGTTGCCTATTAAAATTTCTAGCAACCTTTAGGAAAGTTAGTCTTCCTTACACAAATAAACTTTAATGTCACATAAAATTACCTAACATTGGCTTAATTTATTCCGAAAATTTCGTTCACTTAAAGGTGGTCCCATAAATAATTTAACTAAATATCGGTACAAGAACACGCGCTGCACTTAACACTTTAACATAACTGTTAACTTTTTTATAAATCTGCTTATGCACTTTTTACTTTCTTGAAAATAAACAAACTAATTTTATCTTCAACTCAATTTAATTAATTGTTCTATTTATGAATGCTTATACGATTCATCCCCTTTCGGGTTACGCAGTTGTTTAAACAATGACTGCCTTCAATATTATTCACAAATATAACTCCAACTTAACCCATTCTAAGTTACACTACACCTCTCGAGCGCGTCTCCCCAACATTCACCACAAGCAACAGCCAAAAACGAAAAAGCTCCGTCAATCCCTGAATTTCCTATTTATAACTTCAGTCATCCATCTTTAAACATGTCTTCCTTCCGCGCTATATTCTCCAATAGTATTCACTCAAAATTTCATAGTTCCAACTGTTACTATCATCTGTACAACCACGCTCATAACTACAATACATCGCCATATTTGTTCTTACTACAAATTTTACAATTACTTCATGAAGAAATCATTTTTCGTCATTACATTCATTCAGTAGCCACTCTGGACCATTACGCAACTTTCAACATTTATCTCCAACCTGCGCTCGATCTCTTCCGCAACATTTGCAAAAATAAGTACCGTCTAAGGTCTCAAATTCCATATACATACATGTATTCTTAAAACAATTGCACAACATTACGAAAACTTTCTGAAATTAACACTTAAACATACCCAATCTTTCTCTACATATTTTTTAAAACATTCTACACTTATACCCTCACATCTTCTGACCAAAATTACTCCTTTTCCACCAACATTCCATTCTTGCGGTAGCAAAACAGTAGCAAGCATTATCGTCCCATCGACAAATTTCTCTTCACATTTACATTCATCAGAATCTAATTATTCCAACACTAATGTCTCTACAATATTCAAATACACGTATCTACATACATAATTATATTTCTCGTAAATTTCCAGTGGCGTATCATACACCCACATACATTATACATACACAAAAAAAATTTTTTTCATTCAAACTCATACACTCGCACTCAAAACACGTCATACACGTCATTATAACATCCTACATACAGGGTGCGTCAACGCAACCTGACATGGTTAAAACCTGTTTGTATCGATTATACAATTAATAATCCTCACTTGCAAATAAACAATACTGGAACTTAAATAGGGTTCCCCTTCTATATTTTGTTTTCTTTGTATTAGCTAAACTTTTAGAAGAATTAAAAAGAAGTGACCAATTTTTAAAATCTTTTTGTTTCAGTTCATGCACTTGCAAGCTTGAACCACAGGTTCTCATAAATTGTGCCCATTCTCTTGGTGTTTGTATACTCATAGTTGGCAGTCTTTCCTTTTTCTTTTCAATAAAAGCATGCGTTTTGATGGATAAGGTGCTTCCACAATTATCCTGAAGGATTAACTTCGCTTTAATTCGTATTAGTCAAGTATACTTATAATAAGAAGAGAGTTAGGTAATTTTAATAATTATATTAACTACTCTACACCTTTATAAATAATTTAGCAAATAATAATGTTACACTTGAGCTACAAACATGTTAAAATTTACATTCAATTTATAGAGTAAAGTGATGTCGATAGTAAGCACATATTTTTACTGTCGCTTGAAAATATAATTTTGAATCAAGCAAGTGAAATAGGAGGCACTAAATAGGATTGATAAATACTGTGGTAAGGGATGCGAATTGTGATTGGTTAGATTTGAAAAATAGGAGCCGTGTGAATGACTACATCAGTGTTGAAGTAATTTCCGGATTATAGAGTTTGTATTTATTTTAAGGATTTGGAAACTAATAAAGGGTTCAATTGCTAGAAGTTTAAATTCTTTGTGAGTAGAAGGATTTATGACATTCAACAAATAACCTGTCTAAGAAAGGATGGATTTACCATAAAAAGTTATTACATTTTACAAAATTGAAAAAACAACTAGTTCGTGAAAATATAAACTTATTACGTTTACTACTTAGCGCTACAGACAAACACAAAGGTATTAAATGTGAAATTACTGAGAAAATGAAATCCTTTAAAAATGGATAAGGTAGAATAAATATGTCATCATGAATAATTAACGAATTCTAACGAAAAATATTATAATTAATAAACCTAAAATAAAGTACTTGTAAAAGTAATCACAAACATGCCGGCCCTCTTGAAAGGCTCGTCTTTCAACAAAATGTTACGTTTGTTTGTTTGCATATTGTCGGCAATGGGCAAGACGGAAATTTTATGAATTGATCGTTTATATATCAACACTTCGTTTTAATAGTCACTGCGCGCTATGTTGTCTGAGTCAGGATGAACTTCCATTATTCGACCAAGCTGCCAACACAAGAGGTTGATTGTCATCTCGCACTATCACTATGGTGCCCGGGATGATTGATGGTAATGATCTTTTCCATTTAGATCTGATTTGTAACGTAGAAATATATTCCTTATGCCATCGCTGCCAGAAATGTTGATTGAGCCTTTGACATTTCTGAAAGCTCGATAGTCGATTTTCATTTAGGTGCAGTACATGGATCGGGAATACCAGTAAGTGTTTCGCTAATAAGGAAATGAGAAGGAGTTAATGCGTTAAGATCAGACGGATCATTTGAGAGCGAGTCAGAGGCCTAGAGTTTGAACAAGCTTCAATTTGCGTCAAAACAGTATATAACCCTTCAAATGTTAAATGAGCGTTTGCTAGTACTTTTGTAAATGATATTTCACAGATTTGATGCCGGATTCCCAAAGTCCACCAAAATGGGGAGATTTTGGGTATAAATGCCAATTTATCAGATCTTGTAATATACTATTATTAATCTCTGATATGTTAGAATGTAAAATTTATGTAGCGATTTCATTTCTGAGTTTGTTACAAAATTTGTACCATTTTCAGAAAGTATGTTCAAGCAAATACCGCGAGAGACGTAAATCGTCATAAAGCGGCTAAAAACATTCAGTTGTGAGGCTAGTGACCAGTTCAATGTGAACTGCCTTGGTAGAAACATGTGAACAGGCAGATATAGGACTTAATTAATTTAAACCCTCTTGATTTTTGTCCTTGAAAATTGACCCGCGTAATCAACACCCGGATTTAGAAATGGTCGGATGGTGATTCTAATGCTAGGCAGGTTACCCATAAGTAAGGATGCTTCTTGCCCGAAAGCAAATTATGAATTCACGTATAACTGTTTTGATAACCCTTTAGCATTTATAGGCCAGTAAATTTCACGCATATTTGATAAAATTGAATTTGTTCTGCTTGTAATAGTTTTAAATGAAAATACCAATGATTAAGTAAGTTAACCCATGTTTGGGTGGTAGCAATATCGGATGGCGCTTATTATAGTTAAAGTTTGAGTTTTGAATTCTGCACAACTCGCAAAATTCGTTATTGTCCAAAAGAGATTTAATGATAACAAATTGCTCTTGGAATCTACTTGTTTTGATTTGTTTAGATGTTGAATATCGTTATGAAAAGATTCATGTTGCGAGATTTTGATTAATGTATTGATGCTAACATTTATTTCGCAAGCGTTTAAGTTGTTAACCATTCGTTCGGATGTGGATATTCTGCAATTTTTTATAAATCGAATACAATATGCTATTACTCTGATTAATTTTGTAAAGCTGTTAAATTTGTCGATAAGATCAAACTTATCTGCGGATGTGTTGCAAATGGTTTGTTTACGGTACTCAGACAAGTCGCTTGGAGGTGGATTCGATTTAGGATGTTTTAATTGAGATTGAATTCGATTCGAATCCAGCAACCAAGCAGGACCGTGCCACTATAAATTTGAATCTATTAGCTGAGTGAAATTAAGTCCCCGCGTCAATAAATCAGCGAGGCTGTCATGCGTGCTTACGTAGTTCCAATCGTTTGGGTCAGAAAGAGTGTGTACTTCTGATACGCGATTGGCAACAAAGGTTTTCCAATTGCTGGATGTTGATGCGATCCATGATAAAGTAATTTTGGAATCGCACCAAAAATGAATACTATCAAACTTGATTTTAAGAGACAAAATTACCTTACGTGCTAACCTTGACAATAATAAGGCAACGCATAACTCCAATCTCGGTAATGTAGTGGCCTTTAATAGAGCTACTCTAGACTTGGCGCAGATTGGATTACAAGAAACCCGATTATTTTGATCAATTGACTTGATATAAATGGAAGCACCATAGGCTTGGGTAGATGCATCCGAGAAGCCGTGCATCTCAATGGCCAAGGGATTTTTGAAAATAACAATCTCCCAATTTTAATTAAGTGCAAGTCTGCTAATGACTTGGTGAACTGCAGCCATAAATTGTGGAGCTCAGATGAATAGATTCGTTCCAATCGAGTTTAAGTTGCCAGAGCCTTTGAATTATTATTTTTGCGGTTATGATGTAAGGACCCAATAAGTCCAGAGGATCAAGTATTTGAGAGATGTTTGAGAGAATAGTACGCTTAGTAACGCGTTTGTTTGGGTTTGAGAAATTGACAATGTATTGAAGCTGATCAGTTACAGCGTTCCACTGAAGGCCCAAAGTTTTAAAACTTTCATCTTCTGAAAAAGATAAAACCGAAGATTCTGTTTTGTCAGGCAGATTTTTGAAAATGTCGGGATCGTTTGTGACCCATTTTCTTAGTTCGAAGCGACCTGTTTTGAGAATTTGCTATATTTGACCTTTCAATGTTATTGATTCAGCTGCTGTTTTTGCCCCAGTTAGCAAATCATCCACGTAAAAATCACTAAGAATGACCGAACTTGCTTCAGGCATTGTTGACATATGTTCGTGTGCAGTATGCTGCAAAGACTCGATAGCTAAAAATGACGCCGATGCAGTACCATACGTTACTATGTTTAAGGTATAGGATTAAATAGGTTCGTCCGAAGAATAACGCTATAAATTTTTTTTAAAATCCATATCAGTTTCGTGTACAAGGATTTGTCTGTACATTTTCGACACGTCTGCGGCCAAAACAATAAGATGTTTTCTAAACCGCAAGATAATGGAAAATAAGTCGTCTTGAAGATTAGGACCTACCAATTGAAAGTCATTAAGTGATTTTCCGTTGGACGTAAGCGCAGAACCGTCAAAAACAACGAGTAGTTTTTTTGTTAAACTAGACTGTTTTAAAACTGCGTGATGAGGAAGATAAAATTCATTTTTGCCGACTGCTGCTATAATTGTGTTTGATTTGCTCATATGACCTAGATCTTCATATTCCCGCATTAATGAGTGATATTGCTGCTTTATATGATTGTCACGTTCTAATTTACGTTCGAGAGAATAAAACGGTTTAAGAGCGTTATGCTTAGACGGCACTAATTGATATATGGTTTTAAAGGCAGCTTGACTATGAATCCACCCTCGTCAGTTCGAGTTGTTGAGTTTAAAAATAAATTTTCGCAATATTGCTCATCCGTGGATAATGTTTTGCATCTGGAATCTACTTCCTCAAGTTCCCAAAATTTGGTTATTTGCGATTCTAAATTCTGTGAAACGTTGCATTGGGGAATTGTTTGAGCAGAAAAAGGCAGACTTCCAGAAACAATCCAGCCAAGCAGTGTTTTATGAAGAACAGGTTGATCTTTACTTGTGTGTATGACACCTACGCACAGTAGTTGCCAAAATATTCCGGAACCCAGTAGAATATCGATTTCGCTGGATTAATTGTATGTGGGATCCGCTAACATTAAATTTAACGGTATCTTCATTGAATCACGGCTAAACGTTACAGATGGCATGAAGTTGTTAATTTTGGATATAAATAAACAGTCAACATTTTCTTTGTAGTCTCTGTCACGAGAACTGAAGCTGATATTTGTATAATTTGTGATTCTTAAAGTGCCTGATCCTACGCCCGTAACAACCATAGAAATATGCTTGCATGGTAATTTAAGTTTATTGAATAAATTTTGACTAACAAAGTTTGATTGAGAGCCACTGTCCAATAAGGTCTTGCATTGAATTGTGTTACCCTTATTGTCAAAAACTTGAATGAGTGCTGTTGGCAAAAGTACATTGTTGCTATAAGAGCTGCAATTGTTTAACGAACTTAACGTCGTTGTTTGATTTTGATTTGAAAGTGCGTCATTAGACGTAAACGGCGTAGCTTGGTCAATTGTCTGCTGATTAGAAGAAGAATTTTTTGTATTTAAATCAAAACGAAGTAAATAATTGTGTTTTGTCTGGCAGGTTTTGCAACCTCCAGCATTGCATGAGCTTGTTACGTGATTTTTGTGTAAACAGTTAATGCAAAGTCCGATTTACTTGGCCTTTGTAAATCTATTATTTACGCTTAAATTCAGAAATTCTGAACAGTTATAGATTAAAGTTAATTAAATCATCTAATGAGTTTAAATTGTCCTTTGAGCTAATTTTTCCCACTGACGATGAGTAGTTATGTCTAACTTAGAAGAGATTAGAAGAATAAGTAATGTGTCTCAGTTATTAGTGGGTTCACCTAAACCAGATAGACAGCGAATGTGTTTTTTTAAGCTATCAATGAGATTACGCAAGCTTGCATGTGACTCCTCCGTTATAGGGTCCAAAGAGAATAATGATTTGACGTGATTTTTTACTATTAAGCGTTTAATGTCAAAGCGCTCTTTGAGTAGATCCAAAGCAATTGAGTAATTTGCATTTGTGATTTCTAATGAATGAATTATTGAACTAGCCTCACTACCTAAGCACGAATTTAAATAATAAAATTTTTAAGTAGACAATGATTCATTGTTGTGAATAAGAGAAATTGCATCCATTCTTCTAAGTTTCCATTAAACTTAGGCAATTCCAATGTAGGAAGTTTAACATTTGAGATTACAGAATTTGGGTTACAACTATTGGACAAACCCTTATCTGACTAAACAGTAGTTAAATTAGCATTAATTATTGATTCTGCTTTAGATATCGCATTATAATAAGTGTTTTCAAAATCTTCACGCTCTAAACATTCATTATTAGAATTTGATTGATCAACCAATTCAATATTGTTTTGTAGTATGTTAAACTCTTGTAATAATGGTATAATATTTTTGAGGTGGATTAATATTTGAATCATTAACGATAAATGAATTTAAAAAGTCATTGAATCTGGTTACAGAGGCCTTAAGCTGTCCTCTTTTGAATTTTAAATCTTTAGACATTTTACCTTAATATGTAAGAGAGCACAGGAAAAATGAATAAAATTATGATTTAAAAAATAATTTGAAGCTTGCTTATGGTAAATGATAAAATGAAGGAGTATAAGAGAATAGGAAATAAATCACTTACGGTACCTCGAATGATGAATTTCTCTGGCTTCCTGGTTGAAAACTGCTGTCTGCTTACCACTGGCGGCTCAAGTTAATTCACGGGGTACTGGCGTAAATAATGCTTCACATGAAGATGTTGATGAACTCAACGAAATTTTATGAATCACTAATTATTTTAAAAGCTCGTATCCGGCTCGAAGGACCAATGTATTGATGGATAACGTGCTTCTACAATTATACTGAAGGATTAACTTCGCTTTAATTCGTATTAGTCAAGTATACTTGTAACAAGATGAGACTTAAATAATTTTAATAATTACATTAACTACTCTACACCCTTATAAATAATTTAGCAAATAAACATGTTACACTTGAGCTACATAAATGTTAAAATTTACATTCAATTTATAGAGTAAAGCGATGTTGATAGTAAGAGGTACATATTTTTACTATCGTTTGAAGATATAATTTTGAATCAAGAAAGGGTGAAATGGGAGGCACTAAATAGGATTGCTAAATACTGTGGTAGTAATTTCCGGATTATAGAGTTTGTACTTATTTTAAGGATTTGGAAACTAATAAGGGGTTCAATTGCTAGAAGTTTAAATTCTTTGTGAGTAGAAGGATTTATGACATTCAACAAATAACCTGTCTAAGAAAGGATGGATTTACCATAAAAAGTTATTACATTTTACAAAATTGAAAAAACAACTAGTTCGTGAACAATAGAAACTTATTACGTTTACTACTTAGGGCTACAGACAAACATAAAGGTATGAAATATGAAATTACTGAGAAAATGAAATCCTTTAAAAATGGATAATATAGAGTAAACATGTCATCATGAATAATTAACGAATTCTAACGAAAAATATTATAATTAATAAACCTAAAACAAAATACTGGTAAAAGTAATCACAAACAGTATGTATGGAATCAGCTTCCATATATGTGTCCGGTTAACAAGTACTTATGGTTTACCACTTTTATGGATTGGTGAACCGAAAGTATCTACAAGTATGAAAATGTAAACTTTCACCATTAATACTCATAATAAAATACTTATCTTTTTTGGGATTTTTTAATGGTGTACTTTAAATTATACAATCTAAACGTTTCGATAACACTTACAGTTATCTTCGTCAGTAGTAATGTTTGTTAAAAATTGTTAAGGATGTAGTAAAGAATTTTGTCAAATTTGAAAAATTAAATTAAAACATAAACATAAGCCTGCTATTAGTATAACAGTTTGGGAAACATAAAGCCAACTTTAAAATTTTTTAGTAAAGAATAACTAGGTCATAAAATTAAATATTATTAAACTGCCTCAAAGATGACAAACCAGAACACTCTCTACGACGAAAGCTAACAATGAAATTTGCCAGCCAAAAAACACATTTAACAAAATTTAATCGAGTTATGATGTAAGTGTAAAGTTGTGAATAACTTCAATTTTAAAATGATAGAAGCATTCACAAATCCAAACATTACATCAAATAAAATAACCCAGTTAAATCTAACAAAGAGATATCTTTATCAATAATTGGAAGTCTTATTAACAATGAAAAGCACAATGCAGAACGTTCTTTGTAATTTTTAACTTTAATTTAATTTCAACTATTTATGTTAAATTATAGTGCTGTGGTAATTTAACATATAAAACCTAGACATACCAAAAGTTGAAAACAAATTAAAATCAAGGCGTATCATTATGCTCTTTTTTAATTATAAGATGCCAAAACCTATTTAAACGGAGATTTTCTTCTTGTCTATTAAAATTATTCGGGTGTTTATATATTTCAATATCTTCACGTTGCAAACGAACATAATAATGGGTTTGTCTTGACAATATTTCGATATTGTCAAATTGAATGTCATGATTTAGGTTATTCAGGGCATGGTTAGCCACAGCAGACCTCTCTGGTTGACCCAATCTACAAAATCTCATATGTTCTTTGCGTCTTGTATCAAAGCTACGTTTTGTGGTCCCGATGTATACTTTTCCACATGAACAGGATAACTTATACACTCCGGAAGATGATAAAGGGTTTGGTACATCTTTAGGTGATCTTAAATGTTCTTTAATTTTTCTTGTAGGTTTAAAAGATATATTTAGATATAATAGACGAATAATTAACTGAATTTTATGGTGTCAATTTGTGATCTCTTTCCGACATGCGAAAGCAATATTTTACGAAGAGCAGTAATTTTATAATTCGAACTAAGGAATTAATTGAGAGCTAAATCTTCATTTCATTATTTATTTTATTGGTTCATGTTAAACGTAACCAGTGGTAATTTCCTACAATTGAAGCATTCAAGGTCATACAGTTTTTTTTTTTTGAGTTTTAATTAAATATTTTGTGTTGTTTAACGTAACCGATTAGAGGAATTTAAAATGACGTTTATCTAGCTTATGTCTAATTATTTTAGTTTGTAGTTAAATTAGTGACAGAGCTTTGAAGTTGAGTATTATTTAAATTTGAGATTTAAGCGTAACATTTAACGTTCAATATTTTCCTTTTATTACTGTGTTTGAATTATTTTGTTCACAAGCGTTGGGGGTAACGTAACGAAATATTAAGTTAAAGAAGTCATTGAAACCGAACAGATAATTTGCGCCCACGCTATTTTAGTATTTGAGCGTGTGGATATTTTTAAGATTTGTTCTAGAGCTAAAGTTTCGAAGCATCTCCGACGCGCACCTGGAGGTAGCCAACGCAAGGGAGTAAAATCGTTTGACTGTTGAAGGGTGATTTATCTACGTGTGCCCAGGTGTATTCTTACCTATATCGTCTTAATAATAGTCTGGTGCCCTTTTACTTAACTTTTGTTCTAATTACGACGAACCCTTATCTGCCGTTTTTGTTTCATTTTCGACCGTAACAAAAGGAAGAATCGAAGCTTGGTAGAGATCAACCTTGGAACTTTGAAATTGCAGTGATGCCCAAACAATCCTGGCACGACGCAGTGAGAACAGTAGATTAGATATGACACCTGCAGACGTATGAAATCATACTAAACCAGACATGAGTAATTTAAAGATATTTGGATGCACCGCTTATAGCTATGTACAGAAACAATTTAGAGATAAGTTTGATCCTAGGATTGAAAAATGTATTATGATTATGACTATGGAGTATAGATAAACAAAAGGTAATAAAATCTTAATGAAGGTGAATTTTGGTTTAAAAAAGAAAATGTCCAGGTATTCACAGAAACAGGAACACAGAAAGACAAGACAAAACAAAAAAACAAAAGTAGAAAAAAATGATGACTATTATGACAGAGGAAATGAATCATTAATCGATGAGGAGGATCATATTAAAAGACAAAGAGAGGCAAATGATACAACAGAAAGTAAGCGAATAGTAAGAATACCTAAAAAATTTGAGAATTTTGAACTATACATATTGCATTTGATGCGATAGTATTTGAAGAAGGAGTTCCAAGAAGTATACCCGATATCGAAAATCGACCTCAAGAAAAACAGTGGATAGGCGCAATGAATAAAGAATTAAATTCAATTTATAAAAATGAAACTTGGGAGGAAGCATAGACTCCTACAAATGAAAGGATTTTGAACACAAGAATGGAAGACTGTAAACGTTCAAGGATTCCTATAGAGCTAAAGTTAAACATTAAAGTTTGTAAAAATGTGGATGTAACGAGTAAGCCATATCGGTAATTGTTAGGTTGCCTTACGTACTTGATGTTGGGTAGTAGACCCGACATTTTTTTTTGCTTTAAATGTTTTCAGTGAAGTTCAGGACAAAACCACGGATTATACTTGTAATAAACTAAAAAGGGTAGTAAGACATCTAAAAATACACAATGTTTCGGTATTGAATATATTCGGGAAGAAAAGGATTTTAATCTGACTTGCTTTGCTGATGTTGACTGGGGAAGCGACGCAAGTGATCGCAAATTAGTATCTGGATTTGTTTTCAGACTATTTAACAATACAATGTTGTGGGATACTCGGAAATAACATTGTATTTCGTTATCTATCACAGAGGCGGACTTAATTGCCCTCTATAATGCTGTTTCAGAAAGTTTATGGTTAATTAAACTTTTAAAGGATTTTAAAATTGATGCGAAACCTATATTGATTCATGAGGATAATCAAGGATGTATCTCTATAGTGAACAACCCTACTAACCACATACAAGTAAAGATCTTGATTTAAAACATCATTTTGTATCAGAAAATTTAAACAAAAGGATAATAAAAATTTTATGTTTCCACCGATAACCAGTTAACAGACTTGTTGAATAAATGATTAAGGTTTGGTATTTTAACAAACAAACTATATCCACATACCACACAAAATTAGAAAACGTCGAACGCGTTTCCATAGCCACGCTAACATCCTCAGCGGTCGACTAGGGCCAACTAAAGAAAATTTATAATACGTATACAATAAGCGAGTAACGCTTTGTTGCATATCTGGAGAAAGTGAAAGTTATGAATGTTTAATGAGTTCTGAGTAGCCATAGATTGATTAATTTTTTTCGTTCTGTAAAGATCCAGCCTAACTACTAAAATTTTTGTAATGAATTATTTGCTAATTGCCCTGCAGTAATCAGGTTAGATAAAGTTTCATAATATTAAAACCAATTGCAAAAGATTGCGCGATATTGCATCACAAATAATTATTTTAATCCCCTCCGACGTAGATATTAAAAAGCATCAAATGCTCTTGTGTCAGAGAACCCTCAGACAATCACAACCAGAGGATCCCTGCATATAAGCGGGACCGACCCACCGCGAATTATCTATAAAGACCGCGACGCTACCGGAAGAAGGCATCTAGAATCCAGATCCACATCGCACACGCCTGCCGTAATTAGTTTCGTTGTCTACGCCGCCGACCTGTCGATTGCCGCATCCGTTCATCCTGAACCGTCGTGTATCTTTAGTCGCGTTATTTCGCCGCCAGCATCGGTAAATCAGTGTCATACAATCAAGCTGCTGGTTGAGATACGCTAAGGTTAACAGCACGTACGTTGTAATGCACCACATTACGTAAACATTACATCAGACACCCAGAGAAACGACGGGCTGCAGAGCCCGGCAGTTCTCTCACCGTTCTAGTACACACAGTCGAAGCACACGACATGCTGTAAAGCCTGAACTCACCTTCTGCAAACATACACACACCAGAAGTACACGACAGGCTGCAAAGTTTGAAGTCGCCTTCTGCAAAAACACACTCCAACCAGGACGTTGTTACTGCTGGCTCTGACGCCCTGAAGTCAACTTCCATTTACTCCAGTGACAAGAAGGTTATTCACTCTAATCCTACCACTTCCTCCGGGAGATCGCTTTATACAGCATGCGATGGGCTGGGCCCTGAATCTTATAAAGGGCTCTCCATTAAACATATACTACACCTACAATACACCTACCACCAGCAAAAATTAGCAATACAAACAAGCGACGCCACGACCTAGAGATAACCTCAATACCAGAAGCCGTATTCTTAGAGATCACCTGCGTGATTTTCCAGTTAAATAAAGACGAACCCATGGCGCGTTTACGTAATAAATTGTATCAAACGTGCTCCAGCGTCTTGCGAACCGACTACAATTTGTCAGATATCCTTCTAGTAATATTCCTTAATAAAGGAAATCCGGTAAGATAAACATTCCTGTATCGCGAGTATATTTTAAAATTCCTAAATCTTATAATCGAAACACATGAAACTAGGCAACGGAGTTTTATTATCCTTAAAGAAATTGAACTGTAACTAATAACATCTCTAAAGGTAATCAAACTACTACCATTAAAAAATTACTGAAGTTATTCTTGCAATTAAATTTCGTCCTGTAGAAAATGCTGTCCATTGGAGGTGATTTATTTAAAATAATTGTTTCAAATTAAATATTTGTCACAGAAAAATATTTACTTCCACTTGAATATTAAATTTCTTAAGTGTTATATGCAATCTCTTTAGTACTGTTAACAATCGCACAAGTACTACGATTAATGATAATTTTCCTTTCAATTCACAATAACTCCTTTCATTTGTAAATGTTTAAATCCTACATCCTCAATATGGGTTTTAGCAGTCAATTAATATTTACTGCAGCACTAATCAGCATTGACCGTTTTAGGATCTCTTAAAAGTTCGCGCGAGATTTCCCTTTACTCTAGCTCTTTAACCAACCGACTTCCTTTCCACCTTGGCAGGCTTCTCCCTTAAATACCTTAGGCCCACCATATTGACAGACGTCCCAAATTTTCACTAAAATCACAATTAACCTATCACAAACGAACTGCCATTGCTTGCGTTGCCGGGTTCTGGATGGAACCAACGTAAAAGAAAGAAAAACGCAGCCATCTTGAATTTCTTTACAAACTTACTCACAACCCTTCGGAAGCTGCGTCGGTGGTGGACTGGTTAGAGTGCTTACCTTTCACATAACGTAACGTAACGTAACAAAATATGCATGCAAGTTAGAAATTTAATTTGTATGATAATGACATGGAAATAATAAATGTTATATTATGTAGAATAAAGACTATTTAAATAAACGAAACGTAAATAAATTAATAAATTTAAGTTATGCTTTACTCTTTTTTCGTTACATCTGACTTACTAAATGCTCATTTTTGTTTTGTCGGTTTTATACTTTTTGAGACCATATGTCTTAGACTGAGTGCATTAAGATTTCTAACCTCTGGTTATCTAAATCAACTATTTTACTAAATGTAATTACTTTAGATTAAGTGCGCCTGATTTAACGGCTTTACTCTTAATATTGTGCCCATAACCAATTGTTGATTTTATAAAAAAGAACACGAATTTTTTACTTCAAAAGTATCTCGAAACCACAAAAACTGAAAAAAATGTGAAATAACTAAATAAACACTTCCAAAAAGGATTCTTAAAGTGAAATTGTTAGTATTCGCAAAAATCCTGATTTCTCTACGGACCAAGTCAATTTATTGTGTTGTTAAGCTTTCTATATATTGAGGAGAAATACATGCTCATATAGACCTTTTATAAAGTGATTTATTGTTAAATGTTGAAATCTGAAATTACCATATCACCTTCAACGAAATCAAAAACAAGAAGTGATAAATGTGATTACACACTTATAAACTTTAGAAGTTGAACAAAGTTAAAACGTTTATCTTATTCTCTAAATTATTCATAACTAGAAGAATAAATTTGGTTAACCTTCGCACCACGATTTTATCACCGTAAAGTCGTCCAAATTGAGCAATTGCAGTAAAATAGAACAAACAAGACCAACCGCTATTAGGAAAACTTTACGGTTTTGTAACCTACTGTTACCCCTATTGTACATTAATAAATGTAGGGTGTAGTGTATTTGTGGAATACTAAGTAAACATTTTAATTGAGTGCAAACAGTCACCTAGTAATAACTGTTAGCTTTAAGTTAAAGAAGAGACTAGATAATTAATTTAACAAATTTTAGAATAATTTTCTGGTTAAAATATTAATTTAGCTTTATTACACATTTTTGTTTATACAATGTTGAACCTAACCCTTACGCCAGACAACAACATATTCCATATACAATGTCCTATACCTATCCATAAACTTCTGCGTAAATATTAAGTGTTTTCAGATTTAATGCAAAAATTAACATTACCAAAAAAAAGTTATTTGATTACAGAAGTTCGCTACAACACACTCACAGCTTATCTCCCATTTAGGTCTTGGTAAGCAGAAAGTAACCATTCCAGGTCTTTATTGATAAGAAAATGAAATTAAAAAAAACCTATAAATATTTTTTTTTTACTTTTAAGACACATGACCTTATCAAGTTGTTGTCTGTCAGCATGACAGTAGTTGTTAGTGTTATAGTCGCTTGTATTTCGTTAACGGCATATCAAAAAAAAATTGCTCATTTAATCGAAATGCACGGAATAGCAATTCCACAGATTGGTTATGGAGATAACACACGGATACAAATGGAAGTTGCTCGCTTATTTCATGAAAAAGTTGCAAATTTTCCGTCTATATCCCAAGGTATTCGTAATTAGTGAAACGGAAAAGAAGTTTCGCGAGCTTCAGCATGTAAGGTAGATAAAAAAGCAGCTGCTAATGCAATAACTGATGATACCCAATTGGATATTATGCTTGAGTTTGAGGAAAACCCACATATTTCTAGACGAAAAGCAGCCCTAATGTTCGATGTTAGCCATTGTCAGGGTATTTCGAACACCCTGTATACGCATTGGGTAATTTTGTGTGTAACTTTATTCGCTTAGTTAGATTCCGTATGTATATATTTTTTTGTTTGAGAGCTTACTGTAGATAATGAATGTTTTGTTGAATGGAACACGCTGTATGTAAAGAAATTTTAGGAATGTGTAAGGTGTATTAAGGAATTTCGTTTTTTTGGTATAGTTACGTAATTTTCATTAAGGAAAGTCAGTGTAGTTTTTTTTTTGGAATTTTAAGTACAATCTTCAGTTTATTACCCGAATCAATATCTGAAGTTTTATTGAGATAAATTCGTTTAGTTTTGTTACCTAGTTTCAGTATAAAGAAGCGTTTTTATCGCATTGGTGCCGTACTGTCGCATTCATGTAGAGGAGCAGTTGTAGAGTCAGAATGTTGGTTTTCATCCGTGTGAGTAATATGGATGGGCGATTGGTTGTACCTTTACAATAACATTTTTGGTATCATGACGAAGGAAAGTGCAAACGCTGCAGTTTCTTCGCCTGAAGTCGAGATAGCATCGTAAATTTAGAGGGTAGAAATTGTAAAATTAAAATGGTTGATTGGTGTGTTTGAATGAATCTGTATGGAGGGGAACGTTTTTTTAATATGGCGAGAAAGTAATTTTGAATGAGGGAGACTCGGTCTTAAGCTTTTGAAGCGTAAAGTCGTGTGCGTGTGGAAGTCGTCAAATTATCGGAATCGGGGTTTCATCATTGTGCGAGCTCCTAGTGAAAGTTAAGGGAGTAGTGTTGAGGACTTGAAAGAATAGTCGATTACAACCAAGTTTGGGATTTTTTTGTGAAGTAACATTTCAACCGGGCTCGCTCATAAAGTTAGTTTAGTGGAGAAGAACGGCATCTTCGAGTGCGTTTATGATAGAAATTTGGTTCGTGTTTATTGTAGTGCGAACCTGAGGACTATTGAATTTTCGTTAATAACGAGATATAATTAGAGAACCCCTTTCCTAAGATTAAGTGAACGTAGTGATCGAACACCCACCCACACGTATTGTTTAAGATTATGTAAGGCGAATTGCTGAGTGTTTTTTTTTGTGTTTGTTTGCCGAACCTTATCAACTTTGAGTTAAAAGAAATTATTAAAGTGATTTAAGTTAGTTAATGCTGCTTCAATAAGTTACGAGACATTATATTGAAAAGCAAGTTGAATTCGTGTTCGAGACCTGGAGGGAGACAGCTTCGTATCGTCGCCCAGCAGCCATACGGTGAACTGTATAAGCCGTATCTGACGCTGTCCTAGAGCAGATATCATCCCCTAATTGCCTGCGTGACTTAGATAATATAATTTACATTCTGTTGGTGATCTTGCGATTTAAAAGAATAAAATTTGATTGTGTTTTTATGTAATGTGTGTTAACGAAGGAACCTGTTGGAAGTAATTTATTTGTATTATTTTTTTGAATTTATTGTGTCATTTTGTTAACGTTCTCGGACAGTTTCCTTTGCCTATTTAGTAGCTATTTAAGGTGTTTTGTTTTTTTTTTTTGTTTGTACCATTAATATTTTATGCAGGGAGGTAAATAAAATATTACCTTCATTATTCAGTTTATATAATATTCACGTGCTGGAGTAACGCAAATTTATTGAATTTCTGTGAATGCAATTTAGTTTAAGATAGTTTTGCTACTGGCCAGAATTCAATGAGGTAAAAATTAAGAAGATACGATTACCTTGATGTTCAAATTAACCTGTTTAAATTTTAATTGTTTTATTTATTTATTTTGATTTAATAGATGTTTAACTTAGTATTTTGATATTAAACCTGGACATAGGGTGATAATTTATTGCTCGAACAGTAAAGCGTCGTCGCTTTTTATTTGAGAAAAGTTGGAGTGTTGTTTTTTTTTGTATTGTTTGATGGGCAAATTAAATTAACGTAACATAATTTACAAATTTAAAAAGTGCTGTAACCGAATTGAAGTCAGTTTAGTATGTGTTATTTTGATTAATTTAAGGGAGTAATTTAACGTAAGGGGAACATTAGAGTTTTGTATTAAATTTGAATATTGCTGCACGGTGGTAAGTTGAAAAGATAAGGTGCAGCTTTGAAGTCTTTTTAGGTGAAGCAGTGTTGCGGAACTTGAGCTAAGAGCGTTACGATCGGTAAGTGTGGTAAGTTGGTTATTCGAACCACTGCGTACCGTCGTTTTATTCGCATTTTAAGACACCCTGGCGTGTTCTTTTAGAATATCCTGGCGCCTACCGGAACCTATTGTGTCATTTTCCCGATTTTGACTTTGGTAGAAACGTAAACTACGGAGACGAGACTGCTCTGTCCCAGTAGACCCTCACCCGCACGCTGAGCTAGCCGTGCAAAACCAGGTTTATCTTTTACCTTGTCCTAGTGACCATTTATACCGTAACACCATTCATCGATTATTGGAATATAAAATGCATCCCTATAAAATGATACCAACACAGGAGCCCATGGGACACAGTTTTGATAGGAAAACGCATTTTTGTGAACAAATGATGGAAATGTTATATTATTATATAACAATGTGAGCCAATTAGAATATGTTTTGTTTCCTGATGTGTGCACCTTTACACTTCACGGTCACGCTAATCGTCAAAATTATACCCTGAAAAGTTAATGTTTGGGCAGGAATTGTTGGAGATCATATCATAGCTCATTACTGGTAATTAAAATGGGGACAATTATTTAGCACTGTTCCAAAATAATGTCCTGCCAACTTTGACAAACATGTCCTGATCCAGCAAACCCAGAAGGTCTAGCGAATATGATCTAGTTTCAGCGAGATGGAGTACCGCCCCATTACCAAGTCAATGTCTGGCAGTACCTCAACCATATATTTTCAAGTCCGTAGATAGGGAGGCACGATCTCCGGACCTGAAGTCACTAGACCTGAAGTCACTAGACTTTTTAAGGGGATATGTCAAAAGAATTGTGTACAAGACTGAACCTCTTGACTATATGACTTCAAAAGATAAATAACGGTTGCGATTAGATCGGTGACGCCTGGATGTTGAGAAACATTATAAGAAACTTCTATTTAAGGTTAGGATGTAGCCAAGACGTTCCAGGCGAGCATTTTGAACATCTCCTGCATTAACATTAACTTTTTTCTGTTTACATTATCAAGCAATAAACAGAATGACATCTTTGTTTTTCAGTGTGTTGTAGGGAATTTCTGTAATCAAACAATTTTCTTTTATTAATGT